>JANAVB010038819.1:1742829-1996205 GCA_029216955.1 Iris pallida | reverse complement strand
GAGAGAGAGAGAGATTACCTTTGGGGGAGAGAGGAGAGGTCGTCGATGACCGCCGCGGGAGAAGAGAGAGGGAGTCGCCGACCGCCGAAGAGAGAAGAGAGGAGAGAGAATGAAATTGGAGGGAATAAAAAGTTCCTCCCGTCATTTCAATTTAAGTCTGGGCTCTTTATTTAGCGACGGACTTGCGTCGAATTTAATCCGTCGCTAATCCGTCGCTCTATTTGATACTTGCCGACGGACTATCCGTCGCTACGTAATCGAAGAATTGTCCCGCCACTTCTCCTAACAATTCCTGCCAAATAATCGACTGCATAGCGACGGTGTGTATCCGTCGCTATGTCTCCGACGACCTAGAGACGGATGAGCAACCTTTTCTCCCCTTAAAATAAAATAAAAATGTATCGGCATGTCGTCGTACTCCGTCGGTTATTTGTCGTAAATCCGTCGCTAACGCCGACAGAAATTTTCCGTCGCTAAGGATCCGTCGCTAAATGACTATATTTTGGTAGTGAGATGTCTTGTTAAACTGTGACATACAAGAAGTCAGAGATTTGGAGAAGTAAGTCAGTACACTTGCACTCGTTATAATCTCTAATTTGATGAAGTAAGTGACTACACTTATATATTCTTATTTTCTCTAATAGTGTATTTAGAGATGAAGTCAAAATGAGGACACCCGATGTTACTGATGAGGGACTTCAAAGAGAGGTTGATTGTACATTTCCGTCATGGTTTCGCAAATACGTAAGTAACTGAGATTTATAATTGAGGTTGATTTTATATATTCTTATAAAATAAATAAGTAACTGAGATTAGAAATATATAATCTAAAACATTTAAATCATAAATATTTATTTACAGGTTTTATTGCCTGAAATAACACTCACTAATGAGAGTGTTCGTTATCTGGAATTGGGACCGAAAAGGCAAACAAAGACTTGGCCAGGCTATGTCGTTAATGGCTTCAGGTTTAAGGCAACTCAGAATGCTATAAATGTTGAATTTATCAATGACATCATCAGTACCAAGGATTCTGGTGTTTGCATAAGAGGCACCATCTATGACGACGAACCGGACTTTGACTATTATAGAGTGCTTCGGGATATTGTAGATTTACAATATACTGGCCCATATGATATACATATTGTGATGTTCAAATGTGAGTGGTTCGATACGACCCCAAATATTGGTTGGAGAATCGATAAACAATTTGGATTTGTCGATATAAATTATCGCAGGAGGTATAGAGGGTCCGATACATTTGCGATAGCAAATCAGGCTGTTCAAGTCTACTATACAAGCTACCCAAGGCGTTGTAGAGATCGATTTGACTGGTGGGCAGTATGCAAGATTAAATCTAGAAATACATTCAACGTTAGAGACCCAGCATACCAAGAGGACCAGATCGAAAAGTCCTAATACTTGGGGCAACACTCGGATACAATGGATATTGAAGATATTATTGAGGAAAATAGAGGGAAAAAGAGGTTGATACACAAGACTTAGCTGTCAACCAAGGGAGAAAGAGGCATCTTGTCCCAAATAGGGAGACAGAAGAAGAAGAAGAAGAAGACGAATTTGATGGGGATAAGGATACAGATGAAATCGACGATGAAGATAAGGATGAGGATGTGGATGAGGAGGAGGATGATGATGAAGACGAGGTCGAGGATGAGAACGAAGACGATGATTAGGTTAAACATTGTTGTATATTAAAAACACTTCCAATTACGTGAATTAAGTTTGACCTCATAAAAGCAATTACGTGAATTTATGTTTTTTTTTATTCAATTATTTACTTATTGCAGATGGCACTCCTAGTCTTTTTCGTCGCGGCGGCACTCGTCTCCCTACTGGTGGTATATATATTTTAGTTTAAAATTTTACATTCATTTATACTTTATATTGTTAATTATGTTTATGTGTTCTATTTACAGGTCATGATGGCTGGCCGTGGTCGTGGTTCTGGTGGTGGTCGTGGTGATGGTGCTAGCGGTGGTGGTGGTCGTGGTCGTGGTCGTAGTGGTGCTGGTGGTCGTGGTCGTATTCAATCTTCTCAGGATGTGACCCCATCCAGCGAGCCCGACCCGGAGAATACCTCAGGCACAGACGTATCCCACCGTCGATCGACTACTTCATCGAGACATGAGTCTGGATCTGCTAGCGGATCCGTTCTGCTATCGGACCCACCAGCAGATCCCCAGTTACTGCACAGTGGGCCCAGAGTACCCCCATACTCTATTCCATCCAGTTACTGAGGAGTATATATGTGGACCCGCGGATCCTCCGACGGCACCAGAGAGGCCGAGAGGCAAGTTCCGACGAGAGCTATGGCCGGCGGGGACCTCGTAAGTAAATTTAAGATAATTTATTAAATTTCTTTCATTTATTCAGGTTAATAATCCAGTCATTTCTTTGTTGTAGGTTTTTTCTGTTTAATGTTGCCAGGGCTCTTGCAGAAATTATTAGGGCTAACGTCCATGGTCCCTACCTCAACTTTTCGTCGGTTCCCAAAACTTGAAGTACGTCTGGCTCGACGAGTTGAGGGTATATATCTATATTTTCTAGTTAATTATTAGTTACTCTTTAATCAACCATTTTTTAAATTTTGTGATAATTGAATTTGTATGTTAGACGACGTACTGGTGGCCCCCCCATCACGAGGACGCAATCCGCAGGACCTACAGAAGTGCTGCCTCGAAGAAGATACGGGATATGATTCATGACCTAAAAATAGGGCAGACGAGGCCGAATTAGATCTGACAGGACTATTATGAGGACCTCTTAGATATGATGAATACTCCTGCGTGCAAGGAGAAATCGAAGAAGGCGAACCGACGGGCCGCGGGGCTTCATACGGGAGATCAAGCCCCACGCAGCGACGCTTGCAGATCTGGTGAGATACAGTAAATTTATTTCACTATCGAATTAGGTATTATTAATATACGGAGTTAATTAAGTTCTACGGAAATTTTGTATGCAGACCCAACGGGCAGTGAAGGAGGAAAGGGCACCAGAATCGGTCACCATGTACGACGTGTTCCAATATACGCACAAGAGACGGAAGGACGGAAGCTTCGTCGACGAGAGGGCCAAGGAGACTGATGTAAGTACTTATGTTTATGAGATTTACGTTAGAATTAAAAGTATTCGGACTATAACTTAGGTAAACTTAGGATTCACACTTAGCTTAGTGAAACATAGGATTTAGATTACAACTTAGGTAAATCTTATAATAAAAACACATTCATTTGATAGGCTGCGTATCGTGAGGCCCTTAGTCGGGCTCAGTTAACAGACACCGAGGATGTCGGTAAAACGACGTCCGCCCGGACGCCCTCTTCTTTGGCCGCTCGCAACGACTTATTCGTAGATATCGTCGGCAGCTTTAAGAAAGGGCTCCTGTACGGAGTCGGCTCCCTAGGGCCGTTGCACATGGCGACTCAGAGATTTCTACCGACACCGCCTCCTCCTGCGACCCCGACAGACGATGAAGTTAGGTCGCAGCTTACGCAGCTGCACGAGACGGTGTCGTCCTTGCGGGAGCAAATTGCCACGTACTTTCCGCCTCCGTCTGCTGCTGTCGGTCTGTCTGCTGCTGGTGTCGGTCCGTTTTCTACTGGTGCCGGTCCATCGACTGCTGGTGTCGGTCCTTCTTTCATGGGTCATCTTTCTTTCAACCCTGCTGCCCCTCTGGTACCTCCTCCGACTGTGACAGCACTCCTTGATCTCATGTCGCCAGAGCAGCTACGCCGACTTTCGAGCAGTGTCTACGATGACTTACCGCCGTACCTAGTAGAGCAGTATATTCATCGGTCGTAGCAGGGATTACCACCACCGGACAATCGAACTCCTCCTCCTCCTTAAAGTATTGTAATTAAGAAAATTAGGAATATCTGTGGGAATTTTGGAATATTTGTGCTATGATCGGATTATAACGACAGATATTAGTTTATGATTTCAGGATAATTGATGTCTATTTTATATCAATTTGGTTTGGTCTATGTGATTCTTGGATAATTGGTGTGGATAAAATTCGTATGTGCATATTTGGTCTATGTAATTTTTGGATAATTGGTGTGCATTATATATTTTGTCTATGTGATTGTTGGATAATTGGTGTGCATTATATATTGGTTTGGTTTATGCATATTTTTGTGAACAGGGAAAGTGCTGCAATTTTTTTCAAGAAATCTCAGTTAGCGACGGACTAGTGACTGTTTAGCGACGGATATTTCCAGTTTCCGACTACTTTTTGACGGAATTTCCGTCGCTAACTGAAAATTTGAAACTGTTTCCAGTTAGCGACGGGTGGTCGACGAAATATCCGTCGGCAAGGTTCTGGTGGTATATAGTTCGACGGAATAGCGACGGAACATCCGTCGCCAAGGTTCTGGAAATGCATGACATTTCCAGAACCATTGCGACGGATAATCAGCCACTAATCAGTCGCTGTGTCGACGGCGTAGCGACGGAACATCCGTCGCCAAGGTTTTGGAAATGTATGACATTTCTAGAAACATGGCGACGGATAATCAGCCACTAATCAGTCGCTATGTCAACGGCGTAGCGACGGAGTCGCAATGATTTATCCGTCGCCATAGTTCTGTAAATATCTAGCATTTCCAGAACATGGTCAACGGATAATCCGTTAGTATTCCATCGCTAATCCATCCTTTGTTAGCGACGGCTATCGATGGACTAGCGATGGAACGATATCCTCTGATATACTGTTACGACGGTTTACCGACGGACTATCCGTCGCTAGCGTCTACACAGTTAAGTATTTAATACTTGAAATGGACGAAAGCCCGTCGAAAAGTCATCGCTAATGCATCATATTGTGATGACGAATAGCTGTCGCTATTCCGTCGCTCTTCGACTACTTAGCGACGGATCTTTATTAGCGACAAGCTGATTGACGACGAATTATTTTGACCGAGATCCGTCAGTGATTGGTCGCTAATACTGATTGTCGACGGATGGGCGATGGATCTGGCCGTCGTTAACTCGACATATTTTGGTATTGCCTCTTGGAACCAGAGAACCAGTCGCTTGTCTTTTTTCTTTTTTGAAGGAAATTGAACGATTGCTTTACGAAGTTGCATTAAAGGTAAAACTTAAGTCTAAGAGGGAAATGGAATCACATTGCCAATCTAGGCAGGTATTGATGGACGACATCTTCGGCATGCCTAGTAATATATTTGATTTCATTAAGTATTAAAAGTGCCTCAATGTTTCTGTTTTGGGCTATAGTATCCCATCTGTTATGTGAACTGCAAAAATTCAGATTCACATGAATGTTGTGCTTAGAACTTTTGCCATGTGTATGGGTTCTTCACATATTATTAGTCATGCTAGGTGGTCCTTCAAATGTAGGCCAACTGTTCCTTTAGTTTATTATATAAAACAGTATTTAATGTACAATTACCTGTATGTTCATGTTTCATAATTCCTTGCTTAGATTAAGTATTATGATCTAGGTAGACCAGGTTTTGGTTTTATTATTCTCTCATGGAGTTTGGTTATAGATTATAAACAAAGAATAATTTATAAATGTCTTTGTTTTAGCACACATACAATTTTTTTATCTGCATAATCTTCAGGGTTATGTTTAAGTTTGTAAGGGATGAGAAATTACTATCACAACGCCTCTCCCCTCCCAACCTGCACACCACCACCACCAACAAAAAGGTTCTAAATTGGAGCTTCTTCATTCCCAATTGGTTCTCTCAACCACTCAGTCAAGCTTCCTTTTAAGGAAAATATAATAAGGGGACAATCATATGTATAGTCTTACTATTTCTGTACAATCAAAGAGGGATGTAGAAGATGCTTATTAATATAATTGTTTTTGAACTATACAGGGGATAAACCAATATTTGCCTTTCTAATTGGAGATATTGAACTGTATAGTCTTATTATTCCTGTGCAATTTTTTTAATTGGAGACATTATTTTTTGAACTGTATAGTCTTATTATTCCTGTGCAATTTTTTTAGCAATCCCTAAGCTGCTGCCTCTATATCAGTATCATAGTATCATGCTACATCTTTGTTGAGTATCAATTGTTTGGGCTATGATGAGTATCACTTTAAGAAATTTTTTGTTCTATGGTTGGAGACAATTGGTCTTATCGCTGGAATTGGCACACGCACTATCTTTTATTTTGTTTTTTGAACACTTTATTTTTTGTAAATAACTGAATGTTTCTAAGCTCTACTACAAAATGGACTGTGGGTCTCTGGTATTCTTCAGGATAAGCGGTATGTTAAAAGCATATATATTTTTGCAATTCTTTCTATTTTTGCTTGAAACTTTAATCTTTTAGTTTTTTCTCTTGTTTATAATGCATTGCTAAGAGAGGACTGTTCTCCTGATAGAAATTTTGGCATTTCAGGGTGTTTAGCATTAATTTTTGACATTTAATTAGAGTGTCTCTATCATGTACGATATCTGCAGAAATTGACAACCATTTTTAGTGTATGTGCTTCCTAGCTTACATGCTTGGATATGCTTATCCAACTTTTAGTGCTTCAAGGCCATTGGGATGGGGAAGGTTAATAGGCGTATGCCTTTCCGAAGGGTGATCGAAAATGGGAGGCTAGAGATATATAGATGTGAGAGCTTACTTGTGGCTGGTTGAAAGGTTTTACTAGTGTCGATATAGATACGAAAATGGGAGGCTAGAGATATATGGATGTGGGAGCTTACTTGGTTGCAGGTTAAGGTTTCCTGGCTTTAGTGCTCTTGCTAACTTGGTGCTCTTGCATTATCTGGATTGTTTCAGGTTTGCAGTTTGGGTGATAAGATATATACTACATTTGCATTTTGCTCCGTTGCTTTGCTTTGATTTTTTTATTTAGTCTGATGCATTTTGTGTAACTTGTTAGCAATAGGTTTGTACTTGTACCGAAAGGTGTGTTGCTCTATTATAGTCTTCTTTGCTTTATTTTTGGCAAGTTAGATTTTCAGTATTAAAAATTGGTGGGTTGGTACAATTTGGTCATATAATATTGATACTTTTGAAGTTTTCTTGCATTAATATAAATTATATATATAACTATTATGATTTATAGGCATTGATGAGATACTTTGGACTTTGGAGGTTCTATGTTGCTTGTAGACTATGATTTATGGGCGTTGATGAGATACTTTTGACTTTTATAGTTTTGCCTTGTCTGTAGGCTATGTTGCCTATAGGCTTCTTCTTTTAACTATGTTGTTTTGTTTTCATACTTGATACTTTGGAGTTTGGACTTTGGAGGCTATTTTGCCTAATTTCCTGAATGTGTTGTCTGTAGGCTTCTTCTCATTTTATGTGTTGCCTACTGGAATCTGGAATCTGGATGCCTCTTTACTTGCCTGTAGGCAGTAACTTTCTTCATTATGATGTGGTGATCCATCTCTGATCTCTGAGCCCATTATAGTATATATATTTACTATTTAATTTTGTTTTCATACTTGATACTTTGGATGCTAGGTTGCCTACTTGCCTGGATGTATTGTTTGTAGCCTGTAGGCTTCTTCTCATTTTATGTGGTTCCTACTTTAGTCTGGAATCTGGATGCCTATTTACTTGCCTGTAGGTAGTAACTTTCTTCATTATGATGTAGTGATCCATCTCTGATCTCTGAGCCCATTATAGTATATATATTTATTATTTACTATTTAATTTTGTTTTCATACTTGATACTTTGGAGGCTGTGTTGCCTGGATGTGTTGTCTGTAGGTTTCTTCTCATTTTATGTGTTGTCTACTTTAGTATGGAATCTGGAATCTGGATGCCTCTTTACTTGCCTGTAGGCTTCTTCTTATTTTATGTGTTGTATGTGAGGACTAGTATGTAGTTATTGCATTATTATAATGTTCTCAAGTCCTAAAAAATCACTATTATTGCCATAATCATAGAGAGTTGATTATGTAATTTATGTTTTTTAGTTTATATTCCTGTTAATTTGATTCATTATGCCTCTATGGACCCCACCCCCCAAAAAAAAAAAAATTCTTCTCATTTTCTTTCCTTGTAATACCTTTTTTTGTAGGGTACAGTTTTGACTTCTGAAGGGATATATACAATGTTGGCTTTTGAAGGGATGTCACTATTTGGTGTTGGTGAATGCAATGTTTCAATGCTTTGAGGCCGGCTTCCCTAAAAGGGAAATATTTTGTGTTGGTGAAAGTTTTGAAGGAAAGAAGATGTATATGTTTGGGATTTTTTTTGAAATGTACTGAGAAGGGAATTGTTTTTGGAAATATAATTAAGATGATGATATGTTAAGCAAAGGCTGAAAAAGAGATAGATAATATGTAATTAAGATGGTATTTGGAACTGGAAATTATGAATGAAATTAATGTTTCAGATGTTATAATATTTGTGTGGAAATTATGTATCTTCTGGAATTCGTATTGATCATTGTATGTATATATTGCACAAATATTATATATGCATGACGGTTGAAATCATGCATGTTATGAATGGAATTTGTGTGGAAATTATGCATGTTTCAGATGTATATATGCATGACGGTTGAAATTAATGTTTCACAGGTTATATATATGTGTGTGAGAATACCAGAACGAGCTAAAAGCGTTATGTATATATGGCACATACATGACGGTTGAAAATTTGATTGTTATATATAATTCTATTTTTAATGTCGGTTTTAGAATTTTGTGTCATATATAATAGGACTATTTATATCGATTTCAAAAAGCAAATATCAAATATGGTCCATATATTCATAACGGTTATTATAAATATTTATAACACCCGTTTTCATCACGTTTGCCTGTGTCAAAAAATCTGTCATATAATGTCATATATGGCAATTTTTACCCGACATAAAATGGTATTTTTCTTGTAGTATCATAAACTTCGATTTGATCATGAATCTTCTTCCAATCGGAGTACTGGGATAGAATTCAAGGCCGAATTGGACTTTTCTATTGAAGTATCCATGTTTAGCATGTTAGTCGGGTTCACCTTAGTGTCAATCTTCAATAAATCAATCTCCTTATCGCACCATTCTCATATGTTGTGGTATCACTGTTTAATGTATTCCGCTCGACTGTGACACACTAAATTCTTGGCAAGATGTATCAAATGCTAACTGTAACAAAATACTAGAACAATGCACCTTATCAAACATAAACTTACTAACTAGACCCCTTAATCATATAGCATCCTTAGATGCCTCAAATGTCGCTATATACTCTACTAGACCAAAATATTTATTTCCTAATGAGTATAAGTGTAGTGCCCCAACCTGTAAGATATCTTATGAAGATGGTTGGTTCGGTGAAGCCTTGTTGGACTTGGGAATATACGAAGGATCGCTTGGAAGGCTATGCGATCGTGGCGGAAATCGTCTTATAAATGTGAATAGTATTGAACCCTTCGAAGGTCCTTTAGCTTTACGCTTAATAAAAGGATATGTATGCTATGTTTACTCGTTGAGTTACTGAATAACACCTCGCATGAAAGTTGGAAAGATAATTAATCACATGTCCCGAAAGATGTTGCGTATTATTTCTATGAATTGTATGCTTGCATGCTTTTCAATAAAAAACTTGACAGGTGAAGGAAAAGTCCTAAATACTTGGACGATGAGTATATCGAGCCTTAGCTCGATGAATAAATGGTAACACATATAATAAGATCCAAGAACTGGGCAATGAGTATGCTTGAATTATGTACGAATGAACATATGCTAAACATATGCTAAGTCCCAAGAATTGGCAGTGAGTACATTGAGTTTTGGTTGGAAAGATATATGGTATCAAAGATGTGGGAAAGGGAATAGGTAACAATATTCTATTATCCCGTCGTCGATGTAGAATGTTGAAAGATGACAATATGAATGAGAATGATGGTTTATTGAGAAAGATAGCTTATTTACTTAGTTTTTCTTATCATGCATTATATGTATTCTTCATAGATAAGTTACATATATTTGCATGTCATGAACAACTTGTCGACAAGGTAGTTCCTTGACGGTAATCCGAGGCCGCGAACCCAGACTATAAGGGGTACCGTTATACCGGGAAGATGGTCCAAGATGGCGTGTCGCCAGTAACCTTCATATAGATAGGTCCAGTGCTAATGATCACTACCAAAATATGTGGCTTTAGCGATGGCAAGATCCGTCGCCCATCCGTCGCTACTATGTATTAGTGTCACCCCCATTTCCTGTATTTCGTATTTGTACTCGTAATTTAATTATGGCACGTATTTTATTTTCTCGACTTGTGGATTTGGTTTCTCGTAAGTGGGTTTTGACTTGGCTTGGTTTTATTTTGTGGAGGGGGTTTGGTTTGGTTTGGTTTATCATGAGAGGAGCACTTTAACCTACACTCCACCCTCAACACAACACAACCACCATCATAAATCCCCACATACTTTTCTCTCTCCTCTTTATTTTTCATTTACTTCTCCAACTTCTTCTTCTTCCTTCTTCCACAACACCATCACCTGTAGGCAAGTGCACCTTGCCATCAAATAAGCACCACTTTTTATTTGTCCATTAACTAGATTAGGCCATAGAGAACAACTTTAGAACTTGACATTTTGTGATTTGGAGCTTTCATTTTTCTAGATCTAGGTTTTAACCATTTTCGAAAATCCTTGGTTTTGATCCATTAAACTTCAGTTTTTGCATGTTTTGATGCTTCTATGTGGAAGAGAATTCGATTTTACTCAAGTTAGAACTTTGAAAATCTAGATTTGGTTTTGATTTGGCTAAGTTATGAAGATTTGAAGTTTTTGGTGTTCTTGAGGAGTTCGTCTCAGCCTTGGTGAAGGCTCTCGGCCAGTGCTCTTTAGCACTTGACCATTTGCGCACCCCGGCCTGTGCTCTTTAGCGCATGGCCGATTGCGCATAGGCTCAGCCAGTGCTTTGCGCTGCGCTGGATTGCGCTGGCACAAGCTAGCCATGCGCAAGCCAGCCATGCGCAAAGTAACCCCTGCGCACTCGAGCATTGCGCAGTCCATACTCTGCGCAGTCTTCTCATGCGCAGTCCGACCCTGCGTAATCTGACCCTGCGCCATTCATTCCTGCGCAACCTGATCCAGCGCAAACCATCTGCTGCGCCATCCACCCTTGCGCAGTTGGTACCCTGCGCAGCTCACCCCTGCGTAGTTGGCTCCTGGCGCACTTGACTCCTGCGCAATCCAACCCCCTGACCCCTTGCGCAATCCATTGGCTCTTTGAGTTTTGGTTTTATTTCTCTAAGCTTGGCTTAGTCCTGTATATTAATATTTTATTAGATATTTTATGCCCATTTTATATCCTTATGCCTTTTGTCATGAACTTGATTTTACTTAATATGTTTGGAATGACTATAGTATATGGCATGGTATGACAAGGAACTAGCATAACACGACAGTGACCCGTAGTGGTGCCGTCATAACAGTGTATCAAAGGGTATTGTTCCGTCACTATTCCATCGACCGTCGTCGCTAAATAAGGACGGATTAGCGACGGATCCCTGACGGATAATCCGTCGACCTTGTTATGGAAATGTCAAGCATTTCCAGTACCATGGCGATGGATATTCCGACGCGAAACCGTCGAACATTGTATTTTCAGAACCATGGCGACGGATATTCCGACGCTAATCCGTCGACCATGGCGACGGATCCCTGACGGAATATTCGTCGCTAACATTCTGTACGTGTTCATACCACCAGAACCTTGCCGACGGATATTCCGTCGGCAAGTCGTCGCCATGCAGAATATTCCGTTGGCAGGTTGTCGACGATCCGTCTCTAATTGGAAATATTTCCTATTCTCCAGTTAGCGACGGATATTCCGTCGACATGTAGTCAAAAACTGATGTTATCTGTCACGCCCCAGTTCCAAATAATCGGATCGGGAACACGTGGCATGCCAGCTGTACGATCAGACATAGTTAACCCCAATTTAATGGACTATGACTAGTCGTAGTACGCTGAAGTAAAACTAATAATAATAACAACACAGGCAGGTAATATCTAGTCTCATCCATGAAACAAATAATAGACAACTGCAAAGAGAGTCTCCAGAGTCACAATAAATGTCAAAAGAAAGACCAAACACTGCATAGTACATCTGGAATGAAATGAAATAGAATGTAGAAAATAACTGAATACAGGAAATGAACCCACATCAGAAGATAAAGCTAGCCTCCAAAGGATCAAGGCTGTGGCTCCACCTCAAGGTCGTCGTCTAATCCAGCTACTCCGTAATCAGTCGGGTAGGAATCCTCGTCAAGCTCTGGAAAAATACCAGGTCCTCAGAGGGACATAACAAATACACAGGAAAAATGACATGCAAGATAATACTGAGCAGTAAAGTAAAAGTAACTAAATAAATATGTTACTAAGTAATTCCTTAACCAAACAAGGACAGGAAATACGTAGTACACAATTTAAGGTGTTCTAACCATCTAAGTGTAAATGCATTTTGAGACATCTCTAGTGGCACATGAGAGGGGGAGAAGAAGAAGAAACGTCCACCAAGCGTTCTACGGTTTGAGAACGAGGGGCTACGAGCATCCAGCGTACATTGGAAACAGAATTCTCATACACCACTAGTAGACTCTCCCCACCCAATGAATACCTGTACCGTATACACGGTACAAATAATATGCAAGACGGCAATATACATATAATGTAACTAACCACTGCTACAACTCAAGATCACATGTTAATGGCCAATCAACACAAAATCTCTGCACTCAACTCACTCATTTGTGATGCGTGTCTGAGACGTGTCAAGTTATACTAACTATTCACAGGGTAGTCATAAATGGTGACGAGTGCACACAACTATAATAACTGGTCAAATGTAATACTGCATAGTAAAGTCAAGCAAGGTGTACTTGCCTGTGTCCAATAGCTGAAAATCCGAGTCTGGTATCGAGTCCAAGTTCCGAGAAATGAATAATCCTACAATAACATTAACCCTAATTCATTACAATTTACCCAAATTAACTATACATTTAATTGATAATTAATATCAAACCATTACTACTAACTAATCATTACTAATAAATATGAATAATATCATACAATAATAAGTATGAAGCACTTATTATTATACTTTATTTTCTGAAATTATTAATACAATTAATAATTTAATAATTAATAAATTACTTATAACTAATTAGTTAAACAATTAGGAAACACATGCATTCACAAATTCCCATTAATGATAAATACTAGTTAATAAATAATGACAAGTCTAAATTTGGTAAAAAAATGCTTTTCCATGAAATTCTACTGTAAATAATATTTTTAATATTATTTACCTAATTTATAAGTAAATAAAACATTTAACTACTAATATATAAAAATCACTATTTTAGCTATTGCAATTAGAATTAAATGTTAAAAATTCACTAATAAATTGGGAAAAATCATAAATCACAGAAAATAACATTTCCAACAGTGACTTTACATTTATGAGGATTACCAATAATAATTTATATTTATTATAAATTAAAACTAGTATTGAACTAATTACATAATCAAATATATTTAACTCTGGTTTAATGCCAAATAAATAACGAACATAATTATTTTATTTTGAAAATTTTACAGTAAATAGGAATAATTATTATCTCTCAGTTTTGTATAAAACTCATTAATTAGTTCTTAATGAATTAATTAATAAAAATCCAAAACAGTGTAAATAAACAGTCATTTAGAATCAGTAATTCACAGTTTAAAATATAAATAAAATATCTAAACTATTTATTAAATCTTGAAAATTTAACAGTAATTAGATTACATAATTACCTACAATTTATGTATAGATGATAACGAGTGATTCCTAATGGATTAAATTCTAAAAATCAAAAACAGCATATATAATTCTGTGGAACTTTACACAAAAACTGCATTATTGACATCAGTTAAAATACTTAATAAATACGAATAATTTGTATAAAAATCTGATACAATTAATATAGAATCTATACTAATGTCTCTAATCAATAGGCTAATAATTTAGGTACAAATTACTATCAATTTATCCTTACTTAATTAATTACACAGCCATAATCACACCAAATAATTACTTCACATTCACGAATTAATATGGATAAAATCATAATAATTCACAACAATTTCTCTACAATTTATTTCTGATTCTACGCTAAATTAACAGTCACTAATTAAAATCATTATTTCTTCCTTACACAAATTATTAATCAATGACTATTTGCAGGAAAAGAGAATATAGAAATTAATGCTCTAGGTTTTGTAGGGGGATATCCTCGTGACAAAGCCACGTGGAGGCTCGAGATCGTACCTGCCGACTGCAGGGAGTCGGGGCTATGCTACAGAGGCGATGGCGCTGCCGGAGATGGCCTGAACGCCGAGGACGAGGTGATCTCCTCGCTGAATGCACGCCGGCCGGGATAGGAGGGAAGGGGAGTTCTCGTGTAGCCGAAAAAATGGAGGGGGAAGAAGTTGTGGTGTGGTCGAAAAAATGGAAGGGAAGGAGAGGTTATCATTCAGTTTCATGAGATCCACACTTTGTGGTAACCGAAAATCAATGGGTAGGGAATGGGTTAAGGGTTGGTTAAGTAAATCAAGCATTATATTTATATAAACATGTGAATTTATTTCTTAATTAAAATAGAGACTAAAAATAGATTAGGGTTAGGACTAAACTTGGGTTAAAGGTTAAGTTATCTAGAGTTTTAATTAGGTTTACACATTACCACACATCCACAGTTGAATATAGCCACATATTTATATACATATATATTTATATATATATGTTACTATATATCATCAACATTAATTAATTACTAGTTAAAATAACAATTAATAAAAATAAAATAATAAAATAAAATAAAAACAAAAATTTAATTTGAGGGGTTTTACATTCTACCCAACTTATTAAAATTTCGTCCTCGAAATTAAAACAATTTGGAATCATAGAATGCTAGGGAATTGTTCTAACACACAACATTGGCACACAGAAACACAATTCTAAACCTAAGAAATTTTTACAGACTAAAATAAGCATATTCTAGAGAATGATTACTTGTAGAATTAAATCATACCAGACGCCTCACGAAGGTATGGAAAACGCTCCAGAATAGAATCCTCCCGCTCCCAAGTTGATTCGCCCGGAGAATGGTGTTTCCACGCAACTCGGACTAGTCGAATGGTCTTCCCCTTCAACACCTTCTCTCTGCGGTCTAGGATCTCCACAGGCTGCTCCTCGTAGGACAAGGTCGGTCCCACGGTGATCTCTGAATGATCTAGTATGTGGTTAGGGTCTGCCACATACTTCCTCAACTGGGAGACATGAAATACGTCATGGACGCCTTCCAATGACTGCGGAAGTGCCAATCTGTATGCAACCTCGCCAACTTTCTCCAACACATCGAATGGTCCGATGTACCTTGGGCTGAGCTTTCCTCTGACTCCAAATCTGATCGTACCTCTAGTCGGAGAGATTCTCAAGAACACATGATCTCCTTCCTTGAACTCAAGAGGTCGCCTATGAGTGTCTGTCCACTGCTTCTGCCGGTCCTGTGCTGCTCGAAGATGTCCCTGAATCTTCTTGACTGTATCTACTGTACGAGTCACTAACTCTGGTCCCAATATCTGTCTCTCGCCTACATCACCCCAACATGCTGGCGATCGACACTTCCTTCCGTACAATGCTTCAAAGGGAGCCATCTGGATACTTGCCTGGTAGCTATTGTTGTAAGAGAATTCTACCAAGTGCAAGTGATCCTCCCAGGATCTACCAAAATCCAACATGCAAGTTCTCAACATGTCCTCCAACGTCTGAATGGTACGCTCTGACTGCCCGTCCGTCTGAGGGTGATAAGCTGTGCTGAACTTCAGTCTTGTGTCCAGACTTTCCTGTATGCTCTTCCAGAAGTGCGATGTGAATCTTGTATCTCGATCAGAGACTATACTGACTGGTACTCCATGTAATCGCACTATCTCCTTCATATATAAGTCTGCCAATACCTCTGTAGATTGCCCCACTCGAAATGGTATGAAATGAGCAGACTTCGATAATCTGTCCACAATCACTCAAACTGCATCTCGTCCAGCTGGGCTCCTCGAAAATCCCGTAACAAAATCCATAGTGATGTGCTCCCACTTCCACTCAGGTATCGGAAGCGGTTGCAACAATCCTGCGGATCTCTGATGTTCAGCTTTGACTTGCTGACACACCAAACACTTCGCCACGAAACGTGCTATCTCACGTTTCATTCCATGCCACCAGTAGTGCTGTCTCAGGTCCCTGTACATCTTCGTACCTCCTGGATGAATAGAATAAATCGAGCTATGAGCCTCTGCCATCAGCTCCTGCCTGATCTCACCATTAGGAACATAGAGGCGATCTCCATACCTCAAGGTCCCGTCTTCGTGAATCCTCAATCCAGTCTGCAGTCCCTGCTCTGTCCTCTGTCGAAGCTTCTGATATCTGGCATCTGTGGGCAAAGTCACCTTGATCCTCTCTACTAATGAAGACTGAACCTGAATATTCATCATCTGCGCAACTCCTCCAGGTCTAACAACTTCAATGCCCATCTTCTCCAAATCGTATAGCAACTCCTTTTGTGATGTCAAGAAGTGCGCCATAGGTTTCCGGCTCAATGCATCTGCTACTGAATTAGCCTTCCCTGGATGGTACTGTAACTCTATATCAAAATCTGCCATCAACTCAAGCCAACGCCTCTGCCTCAAATTTAAATCTTTCTGAGTAAAGACATACTTGAGGCTCTTATGATCTGTATATACCTCCACCGTTTCTCCATACAGATAATGTCTCCAAAGCTTCAGGACAAATATCACCGCCGCAAGCTCTAAGTCGTGCGTGGGATAATTCTTCTCATGGGTCCTCAACTGCCGAGAACCATATGCCACTACCTTCCCATGTTGCATCAAGACGCATCCTAATCCCTTCCCGGATGCATCGCTATAGATGACAAAACCTTCTGGTCCTGATGGAATGGTCAAAACTGGTGCAGTAGTAAGGCGCCTCTTCAATTCATCAAAGGCAGCTTGGCATTCTTCTGTCCATTCGAACTTCTGATCCTTGCGGGTCAACTTGGTTATGGGCTCCGCAATCCTTGCAAAATTCTCTACGAACCTCCGGTAATATCCGGCAAGCCCCAGAAAACTTCGTATCTCTGAAACATCGGTTGGAGTTGGCCACGACTCCACCGCTGATATCTTCGTCGGATCCACTTCTATGCCTTTCCCTGAGATAACATGTCCAAGAAATGAAACATGATCTAGCAAAAATTCACACTTACTCAGCTTCGTATATAACTTCTGATGCCTCAAGACCTCCAGCACCTTCCTCAAGTGATCCTCATGCTCTTCATGGTTCTTTGAATACACCAAAATGTCGTCGATAAATACTACGACAAATTTGTCAAGATATTCATGGAATACTCTGTTCATTAAATTCATGAACACAGCAGGTACATTAGTCAAACCAAAGGGCATTACTAAGAACTCGTAATGACCATACCGAGTCCTGAATGCCGTCTTCTGGATGTCTTCTTTCCGAACCTTCACTTGATGGTATCCCGACCTCAGATCAATCTTCGAGAATACCTGTGCTCCTGTCAGCTGGTCAAATAGATCATCAATTCTGGGCAGGGGATACTTGTTCTTGATTGTCACAGCATTAAGAGCCCTATAATCAATGCACATGCGAACTGTTCTATCTTTCTTTGGCACAAACAAGACTGGGGCTCCCCATGGTGATGCACTTGGTCTGATAAATCCTTTGTCTTGCAACTCCTATAACTGTACCTTTATTTCATCCAGCTCATTCTTCGCCAATCGATAGACATTTGAAGAGATTGGTGTCGCTCCTGGTATGAGCTCAATGGTGAACTCAACCTCTCTGTCGGGTGGTAGTCCCGGCAGATCATCAGGAATGACATCAGAAAACTCATCAATGATCGGTGGCGGGGCCACCTCCATCGCCATGCAGGCTTCCTGATACTGAGAGACTCCCTTCTCAATGCTTCCTCTCTGAAATTCAAACTCCGGCTGGCCTGGCGGTCTAAATATAGCACAACCCTTGTGGCAGTCCAATATCGCATGATATTGACTAAGCCAATCCATACCCAGTACTACGTCATAAGTTGGCATAGGAAATACCAAAAGTCGAGCTCTCATCTCCCTGCCACAAATAACTACCGAACAGGCTCTATATGAACTATTTACAGGTACTAAACCTCCACCAGTAATAATATTCTAACTCTTAGGCATAGTAGAAGTAGCTATCCTATGCACAGCTACAAATCTAGATGATATGAAAGACAGGGTAGCACCAGAATCAAATAATACTGTAGCAGGCAATGAACCTACTAAGATAGTACCTGTGATAGCCTCTCCTACTGCTTCTTCCTCTCCCTGAGTGAGACCAAAGATCTGATCCTGCTTCTTGTTTCCTGCCTGCTGCTTGGCCTTCTCAAACTGTGCTGACTGGGAAGGGAGTATAGGTCCTCTCTGCTGACCTCCTGATGCTGGTGGCTTCTGTCCTCCTGCTGGCACAATAGCTCCCCGAACCGGGCAATCTCGAGCCTGATGCTGGCCCGATCCACAGGCTAAACAAGTACCCAGTCTCCTTCTGCACTCTCTCTCCAAGTGTCCCTTTTTGCCACAGTAATGGCAAGTTGGAAGCTCCTTCGACTGGTAGGGTCCAGTCCTCTGATGCTGCTGATGTCCCATAGGTCGCCGAATAGGACCTCCTTGCTGCGTCTTCTGCTGTACTTGCTGGCTCCTCTGCTGGTACTGCCTTCCCTTGACAATTGACTCTTGGATTCTGGCCTCCGTCAGCACCTCAGAATAAGAGACTCGGGACTGAGTGTTGGTAAATTGTTGTAACTCTTGTCTCAGTCCGTTGTGGAACCTCTTAGCTTTCTCCAGATCGGTGGGGATCAGCACCTCCCCATATTTGCTGAGACGACTAAACTCCGAGTCGTACTCATCCACTGTCTTGTTTTCCTGCTCCAGGTGCAGGAACTGGTTGTATAAAGCATTCTTCACAGTAGTAGGAAAGTACTTCTTATCGAAGAACTCCAGAAACTGTTCCCACGACTGACGGGTACCCAACTGACGCTCCATAGAATCCCACCAGTGATGGGCATTCCCCTCCAGCTGAGTTCTTACGCCAGTCATCCATAAATCTTCTGGCAACTGAGATGCCTACAATTTCTTCTTGGTGCTGGCGATCCAATTAGTGGTCTCCTCCGGAGTCTCATTCCCTTTGTAAGGTTTGGGGTCCATCTGCACGTAGTCCTTCACTGAACCTACCCGCGCTGGTCTCGCGGGAGCTTGTGTCGGAGCTGGTGCAGGTGCTGGTGCTGTCATCCTCTCCATAGCTGCCAGGAATCCCTGTCTCATCTCAGCAGCTTCCCGCCTCTGCTCAGCTGCTTCTTGCCTCTGTTCTTGCATCATCATGTGCATGAACTGAAATATCTGTGCCTGACTGTCTTGTGGCACAGCCGGGGGCACTCCAAATGGTATCTGAGGGTTCTGCGGGGGAGGAGGTGGTACCCCAGTCGGTTGGGCACCAACTGGCTGAGACGTCTGCCTTGGAAGCAAAGGGTGAGTTGGAACTACCCTTACGGACTGTTCATCCGTACCAGATGACTGGTTGTCTCCACCGGCAGCGGTACGTCCACTCCTCAAATTCATGATTCTGCAGAGATAAGATAGAAGGAATTGAGAATAGGACGGAAACAAACGAGATGCAAAGGATTTTGTTCAAGGATAATCAAGAATGATATAATCAAGTATGGATGAGACCCTATATTCTAAACCTAATTTGCAGGCTTGTCTGGTGCAGTAACGTAACCAAACAAATTTGGAGACCTGCATGGGCCACCACTAAAACATGTCATGCCCCAGTTCCAAATAATCGGATCGGGAACACGTGGCATGCCAACTGTACGATCAGACATAGTTAACCCAATTTAATGGACTATGACTAGTCGTAGTACGCTGAAGTAAAACTAATAATAATAACAACACAGGCAGGTAATATCTAGTCTCATCCATGAAACAAATAATAGACAACTGCAAAGAGAGTCTCCAGAGTCACAATAAATGTCAAAAGAAAGACCAAACACTGCACAGTACATCTGGAATGAAATGAAATGGAATGTAGAAAATAACTGAATACAGGAAATCAACCCACATCAGAAGATAAAGCTAGCCTCCAAAGGATCAAGGCTGTGGCTCCACCTCAAGGTCGTCGTCTAATCCAGCTACTCCGTAATCAGTCGGGTAGGAATCCTCGTCAAGCTCTGGAAAAATACCAGGTCCTCAGAGGGACATAACAAATACACAGGAAAAATGACATGCAAGATAATACTGAGCAGTAAAGTAAAAGTAACTAAATAAATATGTTACTAAGTAATTCCTTAACCAAACAAGGACAGGAAATACGTAGTACACAATTTAAGGTGTTCTAACCATCTAAGTGTAAATGCATTTTGAGACATCTCTAGTGGCACATGAGAGGGGGAGAAGAAGAAGAAACGTCCACCAAGCGTTCTACGGTTTGAGAACGAGGGGCTACGAGCATCCAGCGTACATTGGAAACATAATTCTCATACACCACTAGTAGACTCTCCCCACCCAATGAATACCTGTACCGTATACACGGTACAAATAATATGCAAGACGGCAATATACATATAATGTAACTAACCACTGCTACAACTCAAGATCACATGTTAATGGCCAATCAACACAAAATCTCTGCACTCAACTCACTCATTTGTGATGCGTGTCTGAGACGTGTCAAGTTATACTAACTATTCACAGGGTAGTCATAAATGGTGATGAGTGCACACAACTGTAATAACTGGTCAAATGTAATACTGCATAGTAAAGTCAAGCAAGGTGTACTTGCCTGTGTCCAATAGCTAAAAATCCGAGTCTGGTATCGAGTCCAAGTTCCGAGAAATGAATAATCCTACAATAACATTAACCCTAATTCATTACTATTTACCCAAATTAACTATACATTTAATTGATAATTAATATCAAACCATTACTACTAACTAATCATTACTAATAAATATGAATAATATCATACAATAATAAGTATGAAGCACTTATTATTATACTTTATTTTCTGAAATTATTAATACAATTAATAATTTAATAATTAATAAATTACTTATAACTAATTAGTTAAACAATTAGGAAACACATGCATTCACAAATTCCCATTAATGATAAATACTAGTTAATAAATAATGACAAGTCTAAATTTGGTAAAAAAAACACTTTTCCATGAAATTCTACTGTAAATAATATTTTTAATATTATTTACCTAATTTATAAGTAAATAAAACATTTAACTACTAATATATAAAAATCACTATTTTAGCTATTGCAATTAGAATTAAATGTTAAAAATTCACTAATAAATTGGGAAAAATCATAAATCACAGAAAATAACATTTCCAACAGTGACTTTACATTTATGAGCATTACCAATAATAATTTATATTTATTATAAATTAAAACTAGTATTGAACTAATTACATAATCAAATATATTTAACTCTGGTTTAATGCCAAATAAATACCGAACATAATTATTCTATTTTGAAAATTTTACAGTAAATAGATATAATTATTATCTCTCAGTTCTGTACAAAACTCATTAATTAATTCTTAATGAATTAATTAATAAAAATCCAAAACAGTGTAAATAAACAGTCATTTAGAATCAGTAATTCACAGTTTAAAATATAAATAAAATATCTAAAATATTTATTAAATCTTGAAAATTTAACAGTAATTAGATTACATAATTACCTACAATTTATGTATAGATCATAACGAGTGATTCCTAATGGATTAAATTCTAAAAATCAAAAACAGCATATATAATTCTGTGGAACTTTACACAAAAACTGCATTATTGACATCAGTTAAAATACTTAATAAATACGAATAATTTGTATAAAAATCTGATACAATTAATATAGAATCTATACTAATGTCTCTAATCAATAGGCTAATAATTTAGGTACAAATTACTATCAATTTATCCTTAATTAATTACACAGCCATAATCACACCAAATAATTACTTCACATTCACGAATTAATATGGATAAAATCATAATAATTCACAACAATTTCTCTACAATTTATTTCTGATTCTACGCTAAATTAACAATCACTAATTAAAATCATTATTTCTTCCTTACACAAATTATTAATCAATGACTATTTGCAGGAAAAGAGAATATAGAAATTAATGCTCTAGGTTTTGTAGGGGATATCCTCGTGACAAAGCCACGTGGAGGCTCGAGATCGTACCTGCCGACTGCAGGGAGTCGGGGCTACGCTATGGAGGCGATGGCGCTGCCGGAGATGGCCTGAACGCCGAGGACGAGGTGATCTCCTCGCTGAATGCACGCCGGCCGGGATAGGAGGGAAGGGGAGTTCTCGGGTAGCCGGAAAAATGGAGGGGGAAGAAGTTGTGGTGTGGCCGAAAAAATGGAAGGGAAGGAGAGGTTATCATTCGGTTTCATGAGATCCACACTTTGTGGTAACCGAAAATCAATGGGTAGGGAATGGGTTAAGGGTTGGTTAAGTAAATCAAGCATTATATTTATATAAACATGTGAATTTATTTCTTAATTAAAATAGAGACTAAAAATAGATTAGGGTTAGGACTAAACTTGGGTTAAAGGTTAAGTTATCTAGAGTTTTAATTAGGTTTACACATTACCACACATCCACAGTTGAATATAGCCACATATTTATATACATATATATTTATATATATATGTTACTATATATCATCAACATCAATTAATTATTAGTTAAAATAACAATTTAATAAAAATAAAATAATAAAATAAAAAAAAACAAAAATTTAATTTGAGGGGTTTTACATTATCCATCGCTAACCCGTCACTAGTCCGTCACTAACTGAGATATTCGTAAAAAAAAATTGCAGAGTTTTTCCTATTCACACAACATCCGAACATCAGACCAATATATAATCACAATATACAATCACTGAGACCAATATATAATCCGTTATAAATCACATACGAATTTAATGCACACCAATTATCCAAGAATCACATAGACCAATATAAAATCACAAATATGCATAACCCAAACCAAAATAAAAAAGACACCAAATATTCTAAATATCCCACAAATATTCCAAAATTATCACAAATATTCCAAATATTCTTATACAATACTTCAAGAAGGAGGAGGAGTTCTATTGTCCGGTGGTGGTAATCCCTCCTGCGACCGACGATAATACTCCTCCACTAGGTACGGAGGCAATCCGTCGAAGACACTGCCCGAAAGTAGGCGTAGCTGCTCTGGCGACATAAGATCAAGGACTGCCGTCACAGTCGGAGGTGGTACCAGAGGGGCAGCAAGCTTGAAAGAAAGATGGCCGATGGAAGAAGGACCGGCACCAGCAGTCGACAGACCGGCACCAGCAGTCGACGGACCGGCACCAGTAGCATACGGACCGGCACCAGCAGCAGACAGACCGACAGCAGCAGACGGAGGCAGAAAGTAAGTGGCTATTTGGTTCCACAAGGACGACACCGCCTCGAGCAGCTGCGCAAGCTGCGACCTCACATCATCGTCTGCCGGGGCCGCGGAAGGAGGCGGTGTCGGTAAAATCTCTGAGTCGCCATGTGTAACTCCCCTAGGGAGCCGACGCCGTACATGCGCCCTTTCTTAAAGTCGCCGACGGTATCTACGAACAAGTCGCTGCGAGCGGCCATAGAAAAGGGCATCTGGGCGGGCGTCGTTTCACCGACATCCTCGACAGCAGTTGACTGAGCCCGACTAAGTGCCTCACGATACGCAGCCTATCAAATGAATGTGTTTATACTATAAGATTTACCTAAGTTGTAATCTAAATCCTATGTTTCACTAAGTTATAGTGTGAATCCTAAGTTTATCTAAGTTATAGTCCGAATACTTTTAATTCTAACGTAAATATCATAAACTTAAGAAGTTACATCGGTCTCCTTGGCCCTATCGTCGACAAAGGT
Organism: Iris pallida; assembly: GCA_029216955.1. Taxonomy (NCBI): domain Eukaryota; kingdom Viridiplantae; phylum Streptophyta; class Magnoliopsida; order Asparagales; family Iridaceae; genus Iris; species Iris pallida. Next base: position 1,972,154 of record JANAVB010038819.1, on the reverse strand, counting down.
CCCGTCCTTCCGTCTCTTATGTGTATGCTGGAACATATCGTGCATGGTGACCGATTCCGGTGCCCTTTCCTCCTTCACCGCCAGTTGGGTCTGCATACGAATTTTTCGTAGAATTTAATTAACTCCGTATATTAATAATACCGAATTCGATAGTGAAATAAAATTGCGGTATCTCACCAGATCTGCAAGCGCCGCTGCGTGGGGCCTTGATCCCCCCGTATGAAGCCCCGCGGCCCGTCTGTTCGCCTTCGCCTTCTCCGATTTCTTCTTGTAGGTAGGAGTATCCATCATATCTAGGAGCTTCTCATAATAGTCCTGCCGGATCCAATTCGGCCTCGTCTGCCCCATTTTCAGGTCATGAATCATATCCCGTATCTTCTTCAAGACAGCGCTTCTATAGGTCCTGCGGATCGCTTCCTCGCGATGGGAGGGCCACCAGAACGTCGTCTAACATACAAATTCAATTATTATGTAATTTAAAAAATTATTGATTAAAGAGTAACTAATAATTAACCAGAAGATATAGATATATACCCTCAACTCGTCGAGCCAGACGTACTTCAAGTTTGGGGGCACCGACGAAAAGTTAAGGTAGGGACCATGGAAGTTAGCCCTGATAATTTCTGCAAGAACCCTGGCAACATTAAACGAAAAAAACCTACAAAGAAGCAGCGACTGGATTATTAACTTGAAAAAATAAAAGAAATTTAATAAATTATCTTAAATTTACTTACGAGGTCCCCGCAGGCCATAGCTCTCGTCGGAACTCGCCTCTCGGCCTCACTGGTACCGTCGGAGGATCCGCGGGTCCGCATATGTACTCTCCAGTAACTGGATGGAACCGAGTATGGGGGTACTCCGGGGGCTACTGTGCAGTAACTAGTGGATCCACTTGTGGATCCGCTGGTGGGTCCGATAGCGGAACAGATCCTCTAGCAGATTTTAACCTGGTTGAAGAACAAATAGGCAACTCAAGAGGGTGAATAGAGTTTATGACAATAATGTCCAATTAAAAATTAACTCTTTCACCAACAGTAAATAATCAGAGTAAATGTGGAAATAGTAAAGAGCAAGAAAGCATACGCAAACACAGCCGATTTTAACCTGGTTTCCCTCGTGGGGGACTAGTCCAGGCCTGAGAACTCTAGCTCAGGATTAAATCTACTATTTGTGAAATAGTAGTTACACCCTGTGCCTTTTTTTTCAGAAGAGCACGTCAACTTCTTACAGAGATCGCAGTGGCGATGCTTGGAATTTTCCAAGCTACTTCTTAAACTCTTACACAAACTCCTAACTGAAAAGTACAGAGCACTTTGAGGCTTAGAGAGCTTGTGGCCATTAGATGAGAAGGGTATGGCTTGTATAAGGCTTTAGAGAGAAGAGAATATTGGATCATTCAAAATGAGAGAATTCATGGCCTATTTATATGATACCATACAGGCAGAATTCGGCCAGAATTCTGGTTGGAATATTCAAAAATTTGTCCGTTGGAAAACTTGTATCCAGCCAACCCTAAAAATTAGGGTCCTGGATCTTAGAAGGCAGAGTTCGGCCCGAACTCTGTCTCCAGTGCACAGAATAGGTCCAGTGGGCCAATGGGCTATTTGGATGTTTGGTGGAGCTTTTGGTTTGAGGTATAGTTTTAGTCTAAGTCTCAAAATGCTCAGCATAGCTCAGTTTACATAAGTCTAGACTCAAATGAAAATGTAAAATACAGACTCAAGCTATGAGGCATTGCAGGTGCGAGCTGTCGTCTGGCTTGTACTAAATTCAGTCTTCATGTGTCGTATTGAAATATTATAAGTATCATGTTGTCAATTGTATCAATATATGGTTGACTGTGATTTTGTGTCAACAATCTCCCCCATATTGATAATTGACAAAATGATATTTGTATATTCAATATTCATACCTGGACCCATTTAAAAAAATAGCGTAGCTCCCCCGTAAATAGAGCAGAGCTAGCAATAACTCCCACGTAAATATTGCTTTGAACCTGTTGTCCTGATAAAAACAATCTTTCCCAAAGCACATATACACAATGCCAGAGAAAAATGATGATGTAATATGAATATAGCAAAATATTTTCTCCCCCTTTTGGCATTTATCAAACAACCAGAAATATTGATTGGCAAGCACACCAAAAATAATAATGATAAACTGCATAAACTAATAAACGACATAATAATATGTCTCCAAGAGTCCCATAATGAGTTCTAATACAACCAAAGTGCAGAAATAAAAAACAACTACAACAACTAAAAATGCATAAAAGCATAAACTACGATCCTCAGCAGCAGCAAATAGAAATCTACATCCATCATCGAGCTCGTGAAGGCCCAGTGTTGTCGGATGGATCAGTGAAGGAACGACGAGGGTCCACGAAAGCCACATCCGGATCCAGGTAGCGGATAACCCAAGGGTCATCGATACGGTATCCATCGCGAGCAGGGTCCCGCTCCATGGGAATAGGCATAGAAGGATGTCGGGACATAGAGTACCGAATATCGTGCAGTGAGTTGTTAATGGCACTCATCTGCAGGGTAGTCCGATAGTCAAGCTGAGTCCAGCGATCATCCTCTAAAGTGAATCGATCTCGGAGCATAGTCTGGAGTGACTCAAGAGTAGCAGGAGGAGGAGGAGGATCCTGTCCAAGAGGAGGGGCGACGGGCTCATCGTCAGAGTGCTCGAACACAACAGGTGAGCCAACTGCTGCCTGAAGCCACCGTGCCTTAGAGAGGAAGGCAGGGGCAGGTAGGAACTGGCACTCATTAAGAGGTACACGAAAAGCACAAAAGAGCATAGAAAGATAAAGAGCATAAACCAAGGATCTTGGTTTCTTCCTAGCATTAATCATCCAGTCCATCATCGTACGTGGAAGATTAAAAGGAACATAAAAATGGAGGTGATACAAAGTAGAGATTTTAAAGTATGTAACCTCATCGGTCGATCCTCCTTTGGGCAGAATCGTGTTAAAGACGATCCGATGAAGTTCATAAAAGTAAGAAATGAGAAACTTGGCGAGAAGCTTGCGAGGACGTGTGTTAGGGGTACACAAGTCGTCCTTAAAGCTTTCTAGGGATGACCCATCGGAAAACTGAAACTTGCGAGCTTCAACAAGTTTCTCCCATAAGTCAGGCTCCGGAAGATCAAGGTGTTCGGCCAAGTCGAAATCATCAAAAGAAATATCAATGCCCGCAACCCGTGAAAATATATGTGTATCATTGTGAGTAAGGTTGCAGTAAAACATTTGGATGGCATTGTGATAGAAAACCGAATTGGTGGTGACAAGTTCATCAAGACATAGATCATGAAAGAGTGAATCATATTGTGAAAAGATAGTAAAATTTATAGGGTAACCCGTATACACCGGACGTGATCGAAAATTACTAAACCACTCATTGGAAGCGTCAAGTGATACAAATATTCGGTCATCGTACGTGTTGGGGTCGAGTGGACGAGGTGGGTTGAACAACGGGTGAATGGGTTGTTGATTTGGTTGTTCAACGGGTGGTTCAACACGAGAAGGAGCATTCGAAGAGGACGCTCTCTCGGTTTGAAGTCTCTTCCCCTATTGAACAACTTGGGAGCCATGAAATAATAAAAAAATTAAAGAAATTTAGATGGAGAGAAGTGTGGAAATATACCTCAATTTGATAATGAAAGATGAAGGAGAATGGTGAAAGAATCCTTCTTGTTGAGTTTTGAGAAGAAATATGCTCTAGGAAGGAAGAACTAGGGTTAGGGTTTGAAGAAAAATAGTTTGGAGAAGTTTAGAAGGTGGCAATGGAGGAGAGAGAAGAGGGGAACCCAGTTTTTAGTGTAGGGGTTCGAATGGTCGGAGCAAATATGGACCATTGGATCACAATCTGATCAGCGGCTGAGGCTGCGTTCAGTTCTGGAATAGTCAGACCGAATTTGGCCCGAACTCTGGGTAAGACAGAGTTCGGCCCGAATTCTGGTTTCTGTAACTAGAATAAAAAACAGGCTAAAAATAAGTTTGATCAAGTAAGAGAGACTAAAAGAAATATGATTTAACGCTGAATCAAAGTGGAGTTTGAAAGTTTGAATTTTAGCATGTGATAAATAAAAGTAGACCATGTAATAAACAAGGAAATATGCCACAATTCAATATTTTGAAGCTGCCATGGGGTAGCTACAGGGGTCGGATCCCAGCTAGCGGTAGTCCTGAGGACTAGTACGCCGTGTCGCTTAGGCTTTTATGCCTTGTTGTCAGAAGGACCCTTTCGGCTTGTACCCATAGCAAGTTCATCATAAAGAATCAAGACATAATCGATATTTACGCTGGTTACTTTAATGAATAACAGCTTCATCCAAAATTCCTAGTTCATGACAAAGGAAGTTAAAACGCTCTTCGGATACTAGTTTGGCAAAGAAATCTGCTAGCTGATGATCGGTGTCAATAAATTCTAAGTTAATGGTGCCATTTTGCTGGTGATCATACAAAAAGTGGTGACGTATTTCAATGTGCTTCGTGCGTGAGTGACATATGGGGTTCTTAGTGAGATTTATAGCACTAGTTGTCACAAAAAATAGGAATATGCATAAAAGATAAGTTATAGTCTTCAAAGGTTTGCTTGATCCACAGAATTTGTGCACAACAACGACCAGCTGCGATATATTCAGCTTCTGTTGTGGATAGTGCGACAGAATTCTGCTTTTTGCTAAACCGAGAGACTAAAGCCTTTCCTAATAAATGACACGTGCCGCTCGTACTTTTACGGTCGACCTTGCATCCGACGAAATCAACATCAAAGTAACCAATGAGGTCAAATGATGTTGATTTGGGATACCATAGGCCCACTGTAACCATACCCTTAAGTTATCGAAAGATACGCCTAATAGCAGACATGTGTGATTCCTTAGGACTAGCTTGATATCTAGCACACAGGCAAACGCTAAACATAATATCAGGGCGACTAGCAGTTAAATAAAGTAGACTGTCTATCATACGTCGATACTTACGTTGATCCACAGGTTTGCCGCTTTCATCTGTTTCTAGTTTAGTTGTAGTAGCCATTGGAGTGCTGATTGGTTTGACGTTATTAAGGTCGAATTTCTTCAGTATGTCCTTTGTATACTTTGACTGACAGATGAAAGTTCCATTTGATGTTTGTTTGACTTACAGTCCAAAACGTAGTTGAGCTCCCCCATCATGCTCATCTCAAACTCCGTCTGCATACACTTGGCAAAATCTTGACAGAGAGTTTCATCAGTAGAACAAAATATAATATTATCAACGTAAATTTGTACTAAGAGAATAGTGTCTTTGAAAGATTTTATAAAAATTGTAGTGTCAACTTTCCCTTTTGAAAAACCTTTTTCAATCAAGAAATTGCTTAGACGTTCATACCAAGCTCTAGGGGCTTGTTTGAGGCCATATAGCGCTTTCTTGAGCTTGAAAACATGGTCGAGAAATTTGTGATTTTCAAAACCAGGGAGTCGTTATACAAAAACTTTCTCCTTAATAAATCCATTCAAGGAAGCACTTTTAACATCCATTTGAAACAATTTGATGTTTTGAAAGTTAGCAAATGCGCAAAGCATCCGAATGGATTCCAATCTCGCAACAGGAGCATACGTCTCATCATAGTCGATACCTTCCTCTTAGTTGTATCCTTGAGCTACTAGACGAGCTTTGTTGTGTGTAACTGAACCATCTTCATTTACTTTGTTTCGAAGAACCCATTTAGTACCAATAATCGAGTGATTTACCGGCCTAGAAACAAGTTCCCAAACTTAGCTCCTCTTGAATTGGTTGAGTTCTTCTTGCATGGCAGAAATCCAAAATTTATCATTAAAAGCTTCAACAATGTTTTTCGGCTCAATTTGTGAAATGAAGGCAGTACTAGCAATGTTGTCTCTTAATGATGATCTAGTACTTACTCTGCGTGAAACCTCACCTATAATCAAATTTTCTGGATGTGACGGCTTGAAAGAGAATTTCATTGGCAAGCCCTCCAGAGAATTGGTTTCAGTGGTGGTATTTATTAGAGTAGAAGTTGATGGCTCAACATCATCATCAAGAGTAGCTACTGTACTGTTATCCTCATCGAAAGTCACATTAGTAGACTCTTCCACAATTAATGAGTGTTTGTTGAACACTCTATATCCCTTGCTCTTGGCCGCATAGCCAAGGAATATACCATCGTCAGCTTCGGCATCAAATTTGCCTAAGTTGTCTTTGGTGTTAAGGATAAAACATCGACAACCAAAAACTTGAAAATATGAAACGTTTGGAGTTCTTCCAAACCAAAGCTCATAGGGTATTTTCTTCGTAATAGGACGAATAAGCTCCCTATTTAAAATATGGCACGCTGTACAGACAGCTTCAGCCCAAAAATATTTCAGAAGAGAGAATTTATTTAACATGACTCTAGCCATATCGCCAAGAGTCCTATTCTTCCGCTCCACAACACCATTTTGTTGAGGAGTTCTTGGACAAGAAAACTCATGATTAAAACCATTTAAACCACAAAACTTTTCAAAATTACTATTTTCGAATTTGCCTCCATGATCACTTCGGATTCGAGTAATCATGTAGCCTTTTTCGTTTTGAACCTTTTTAGCAAATATTTTGAGAACTGAAATGGCATCACTTTTATTTGTAAGAAAGAAAACCCAAGTAAATCTAAAAAAGTCATCAACTATAACAAAAGCGTAGATTTTTCCACCAAGACTGGCTACTCTACTAGGGCCAAATAAATCCATATAAAGTAATTGCAAGGGTCTAGTAGTACTTACAAAGTTTATGGAATGAAATGAGGATTTGGTTGCCTTATTCAATTCACATTCGGCACATACCGTGTCCTTTTTGAATGTGATGTCGGGCAAGCCTCTAACTAGCTTCTTGGTCGATAGCCTGGATATAGTATCCATATTGGCATGACCAAGACGCTGGTGCCATAGTAATCTTTTATCCTTGTGAGCATAGAGACATCTTCCTGCACTGTTAGTATCTCTAGATAGATAGAAAATGTAAATGTTATCCTCTCTTATCCCTTCAAAAGCAATGTCTTCTATTGACCTATCATAAATGTAGCATTTATTTTGTCCAAAGTTAATATCATATCCATGGTCAGCAAGATGACTTATGCTGAGCAGATTATGCTTTAACTCTGTCACTAAGCAGACATCCTTTATTACAGGAGAAGGAGGATGACCTACAGTACCATTACCAATAATATACCCTTTTAGGTTGTTGTCGAAGGATACATACCCTTCCCTCTTCATCGATAGTGATGCAAAAAGATTTGTGTCTCCCGTCATATGTCGCGAGCATCCACTATCGAGAATCCACTTACTCTTAGTTGAGGAGGGAAGGTCCACCTACATCAAGAGTAGATGTGACCTTTGGTACCTAAGTTCTTGAGGATCCTGAAAAGTTAGTTTTCGGCAACCATGCATATATGTTCCTATCTACTAATCTTCTAACTCTACATTGTGGTGAGATGTGTCCAAGTAATCCACAATAAGTACAAATAGCTTTCCTATTTATGTTAGGAGCATGTTGATAATGTCTATATGTAGAGTGGTATGGAGTACCGTGGTGATGATGTCTATATGTAGAGTGGTATGGAGTAGCATGATGATATGTCTATATGTAGCATGGTAAGAGTGGTGTGGAGTATGATGATGACTATATGTGGCTGCAGGATGATGATTATGTCCATAAGCAGTGTGATGGTAATTTTGTTTATGTGCAACATAGTGATGATTGTATCTATGTGTAGCATGGTGATTATGTGTCATATGAAAATTATTTCTACGTGCATGTGGTTTGTGTGCTTTATGAAAGTGGGTGTACATATAAGCATGATTACGTACTGCAGGTGGATGACGTGGTTGACTAGTATGAGTAGTGTCATGCTTTGTGTGTGTCTCATGTGATTGGGTTTGAGGTTGAGAAACCTGTTTTCCCAATCTAGTCTCTAATTTCTTAGAGACAGCCTGTAGTTCATTAATGTTAGTATTCAAACCATAAATCTTAGTGATAGAGATCTTGTGTCTATTCTTTTCTTCAGTGATCTCAGTATTGAGTGCTGTGATCTCTTGTGTTTGTTTTTTAATATGTGCTTTGGCATCATGTAGGCTTAATTTAAGCTTAGACACCTTATTTGTGACTTTCATGGGTGAAGTGTCTCTATTACTATCAAGCAATGAAGAGAGTCTTTGAATCTCGACTTCATGACTTTTGATCTTCTCCTTGGCGTGTTTATATTTACCAATGACTTTATTGTGGTCTTTGAGTAAATCATTGAATGCATCGCCAAGTTCATCAAAAGTGAAATCATCGAGAGTTTTGCTTGTTACCTTGTCGGATGTAGCCATTAGGCAAACATTGGCGGTGTCTTGAGGAGAGTCCTTTTCTTCCTCGGAGTCACTAGCTTCGCTTTCATGCCAAATGCTTGTGTTGGCATATTTCTTTGAGGAGCCCTTCTTGTATGATTTCTCATATCGGTTTTTTCTTTGTGAATGGACAGTCTTTTTGGACGTGTCCAGTCTTCTTACAACCGTAGCATGTTGGCTCTTCTTCGTCATCTTCTTGTTGTTCCTTCTTTCTTCGATTGAAGCGAAAGAATTTCTTAAAGTTGCAGACAAGGAGAGCTTGATCTTCACCTTTCGAGTTGTCGTCATCCGTCTCTTCAGGATCAACCCTTCGTCGGTGAGCTTTAAGGGCGATCTCCTTTGTCTTAGGAGCAGGCTCTTCGAAGTCTTTGAGGTGAAGCTCATGAGTCATCAGCTTTCTCATCAAAGTCTCCATGGACATAGTCGTGAGATCATTTCCTTCTATGATGGCTATCACCTTAGGGTTTCAAATCTTTGGTAGCCCCCTAAGTATCTTGCGGATCTTTTCATGATTTGTATATTGTTTGTCGAGAGAAGACAAGGGGTTGATGATGTCGAGGAATCTTGTTATCATTTATGTGATCGTCTCATTTGGCTTCATCTTGAAAGCCTCATATTCTTGAGTGAGTCGACTTATTTTTGACTCCTTCACTTGAGTGGTTCCTTCATGCGTCACTTCTAGAAGTCTCCATACTTCGTGAGAGGTGGTGCATGTTGACACCCTGTTAAACTCATTCCTGTCTATAGCACAGAATAAAGCATTATTAGCTCTTACGTCTAGACTCGCCTGTTTCTTCTCCTTGTCAGAATATTTGTCATAAGTTTTCCCAACGAGATCACCATTGACAACTATCCTAGTGGGCTTTTTGTAACCATCAGTGACAATGGTCCACAGGCCGAAGTCTAGCGAGTTGAGATAAAAACTCATCCTTGTTTTTCAATAGGTGTAGTTAGTTCCATCAAATTGGGGAGGCCTATGAGTGGACTGCCCTTCACCGTGATTGGAAATTATGGATTGCGTGGCAGCCATGGATCAGCTCTAGGATGTTAGTCCTTGTTGAGATAACAGAGCTTGGATACTAATTGAAGAACAAATAGGCAACTCTAGAGGGAGGTGAATAGAGTTTATGACAATAATGTCCAATTAAAAATTAAACTCTTTCACCAACAGTAAATAATCAGAGTAAATGCGGAAATAGTAAAGAACAAGAAAGCATACGCAAACACAGCCGATTTTAACCTGGTTTCCCTCGTGGAAGACTAGCCCAGGCCTGAGAACTCTAGCTCAGGATTAAATCCACTATTTGTGAAATAGTAGTTACACCCCGTGCCTTTTCTTCAGAAGAGCACGTCAACTTCTTACAGAGATCGCAGTGGCGATGCTTGGAATTTTCCAAGCTACTTCTTGAACTCTTGCATAAACTCCTAACTGAAAATTACTTAGCACTTTGAGGCTTAGGGAGCTTGTGGCTAGTAGATGAGAAGGGTATGGCTTGTATAAGGCTTTAGAGAGAAGAGAAGAGAAGATTGAATCAATCAAAATGAGAGAATTCATGGCCTATTTATAGGATCCTATACAAGCAAAATTCGGCCAAAATTCTGGTTGGAATATTCAAAAATTTGGCCGTTGGACAACTTGTATCCAGCCAACCCTAAAAATTAGGGTCCTGGATTTTAGGAGGCAGAATTCGGCCCGAACTCTGTCTCCAGAGCACAGAATAGGTCCAGTGGGCCAATGGTCTATTTGGATGTTTGATGGGGCTTTTGGTTTGAGGTATAGGTTTAGTCTAAGTCTCAAAATGCTCAGCACAGCTCAGTTTACATAAGTCTAGACTCAAATAAAAATATAAAATATAGACTCAAACTATGAGGCATTGCAGGTGCGAGCTGTCGTCTGGCTTGTACTGAATTCAGTCTTCATGTATCGTATTGAAATATTACAAGTATCATATTGTCAATTGTATCAATATATCGTTGACTGTGATTTTGTGTCAATAGTTGTCGATCGACGGCGGGATGTGTCTGTGCCCGGGGTACTCTCCGGGTCGGGTTCGCTGGGTGGGGTCACACCCGGGAAGATTGAATACGACCATGACCACCAGCACCACCACGACCACATCCACGACGACCACCACCACCACCACCACCACCACCACCACCAGCAGCACGACCACGGCCAGCCATTACGACCTGTAAATAGAACACATAAACATAATTAACAATATATAAGTATAAATGAATATAAAATTCTAAACTAAAATATACATAACACCAGCAGGGAGACGAGTGCCGCCGCGACGAAAAAGACTAGGATTGCCATCTGTAAAAAGAAAATCATACAATAAGTAAATGATCGAACGAAAAAAATATGAATTCACGTAATTGCTTTTATGAGGTCAAACTTAATTCACGTAATTAGAAGTATTTTTAATATACAACAATATTTAACCTATTCATCGTCATCGTCTTCGGTCTCATCCTCGGCCTCGTCTTCATCATCATCCTCATCCTCATCCTTCTCCTCATCGTCGATTTCATCTGTATCCTCATCCCCATCAAATTCGTCTTCTTCTTTTTCTTCTTCTTCTTCTTCTTCTTCTTCTTCTTCTTCGTCTTCTTCTTCTTCTTCTTCTTCTTCTTCATCTGCCTCAATATTTGGGACAAGATGCCTCTTTCTCCCATGGTTGACTTCTAAGTCTTCTGTATCAACCTCTTTTTTCCCTCTATTTTCTTCAACAATATCTTCAACATCCATTGTATCCGACTGTTGTCCCAAGTATTGAGACTTTTGATCTGGTCCTCTTGTTATGCTGGGTCTCCAACGTTGAATGTATTTCTAGATTTAATCTTACATACTGCCCACCAGTCAAATCGATCTCTACGACACCTTGGGTAGTTTGTATAGTAGACTTGAACAGCATGACTTGCTATCGCAAATGTATCAGACCCTCTATACCTCCTACGATGATTTATATCGACAAATCCAAATTGTTTATCAATTTTCCAACCGATATTTGGTGTAGTATCGAACCACTCACATTTGAACGTCACAATATGCATATCATATGGGTCAGTATATTATAAATCTACAATATCGCGAAGCACTCCATAATAGTCAAAGTTTGCCTCGTCGTTATAGATGGTGCCTCTTATGCAAACACCGGAATCCTTGGTACTGTTGTCGTCATTGATAAATTCGACATTTATATCATTCTGAGTTGCGTTAAACCTGAAGCCATTAACGACATATCCTGGCCAAGTCTTTGTTTGCTTCTTCGGTCCCAATGCCAGATAACGAACACTCTCATTAGCGAGTGTTGTTTAAGGCAATAAAACCTGTAAACAAATATTTATAATTTAAATGTTTTAGATTATATATTTATAATCTCAGTTACTTACGTATTTGCGAAACCATGACGAAAATGTACAATCAACCTCTCTTTGAAGTCCCTCATCAGTAATCCTCATTTGGACTTCTTCTCTAAATACACTGTTAGAGAGAATAAGAATATATAAGTGTAGTCACTTACTTCATCAAATTAGAGATTAGAACGAGTGTAAGTGTACTGACTTACTTCTCCAAATCTCTCACTTCTTGTATGTCACAGTTTAACAAGACATATCGGTGAGCGACATCATACTCGTCGTCAGTTAACCACTATTTTTTACTACCCCCAACAGGCTTGCCCCTTATATTGAATATACCTCCATCCTCAACGTCCTTGTCATTTCTTTGAGGTCTATTTCGATTTGACTTAACATGAGTATCAAAATAAATAGAGCAGAAGTTTGACACCTCTTCGATAAGATATGCTTCGCATATCGAAGCCTCTATATGAGCCTTGTTGCCAACTTTCATCTTTAGATGGTGTAGGTATCTGGAGAGAAAAATTATCTTGAGAATTAAGAATTAATTTTAAAACCCACTGAAATTCAACTTAAATTATATTGATTTTTATATACCTTTCAAATGGGTACATCCATCGATAATGAACAGATGTACCGACACGGGCTTCGTATGCTAGATGAATCGGTAGATGCTCCATGCTGTCGAAGAAGCCGGAAGAAAATATTTTATCCAACTTACAAATTGTTAAGATAATGTTCTCCTCAAGTTCAACCATGGGTTGCACAGTCAACTTGGTTGAACAAATATTCCTGAAGAAAATAGATAGTTCGGCCAACGGAACCCATACAGCAGAAGGCAACAACTCTTTCAAAGCAATGGGTAGTAATCTTTCCATAAACACGTGGCAATCGTGACTCTTCTTTCCCGTTAGCTTGCGTTCATTGAGATCAACGCATCTAGATAAATTCGACACATAGCTGTCGAAAATTCTTAAAGTAGATACCCACTTGCAGATTATTAATCTATCTTCCTTGCCCAATGTGTATTGTGCTATCGGCTTAGTTAATTGTCCACCAGCTCCCTTTTGTATCAAGTTCAGATAAGGACGCTTGCAAATCTTGACAATGTCTTGTCTTGCTTTTGGATTGTCCTTCGTCTTTCCTTTAATATCCATGACGGTATTTAAGACATTATCGAGCACATTCTTTTCGATATGCATAACATCAAGATTATGCCTTATAAGATTATCTTTCCAATAAGGTAAGTCCCCGAAGATACTCCGTTTGGTCCAATTATGGCTTTGTCCGAACCCATCGACACGATTGTTCGATGGATCTTCCATTACAGTGGGCAAGTCCTTTATATCTTTCCAAATATCGTATTCCGACAATCTGGCAGGCGGATGAGAAAATTCTTGTTTTCCAGCTCTGAACGCGTTCTTGTTCTTTCTCCAAGGATGACTCACGGACAGAAATTGACGATGACAATCAAAGAAAGAAGTTTTTCTTCCATGCTTAAGGCGGAACGCCTTACTATTTTTCATACATATCGGACAAGACATGGTGCCGTGAGTATTCCATCCCGACAGCATACCGTATGCGAGAAAATTATTGATTGTCCACATCAGTGAAGCTGTCATCTGAAAGTTCTATCTCCTAGAAATATCATAGGTCGCGATGCCGATCTCCCACAGCTGTTTCAGCTCATCCACCAACGGCTGTAAATATATATCAATATTCTTTGTCGGATTTTTGGGACCCGGTATGATAGCTGTCAAGAACATCTAAGGAGTCTTCATACACATCCATGGTGGCAGATTGTAAGGGGTCAGAATGACCGGCCAGCAGGAGTATTGAGATTTTGACTGCCCGAAAGGGGCGAAGCCATCAGAACATAGCGCCAGACGTACATTTCTAGGCTCTACAGCAAAATCTGGATGACGCAAATCGAAATATTTCCACGCCTCTCCATCCGAAGGATGTAAAAATTCTCCATCGTCCTTTGTCCATTCTTCGTTGTGCCATGTCATGTATTCTGCTGTATTCTGAGACATATATATCCTCCGCAAGCGCTTCGTGATCGACAAGTAATGCATATACTTGTAAGGACATCGTTTTCTAGTTGAATTTCTTTTTCCCCTGACTGGCTTGTAACAATCCGCATTACAGAAGATACAACTTTCTATATCCTCGTTCTCCTTGTAGTACAATATGCATCCGTTGTGACAACAATCTATCTTCTCGTATCCCAGTCCTAGTTGTCGGACCATTATCTTCGACTTGTAAAAGTTTTTTGGAAGCTCCTTTGATTCCTTCGGTAACACCTCCTTGATTAGTTGTATAATTCGATCATAAAAAGTTTGTGGCAAGTTAAAATCGGACTTTATGTTCAACAACCGCATCGTCACTGACAGTACGGAATGAGGCTCACAACCAGGATATAAAAAGTTTCTACATCCTGAAACATATCATAGAACACCTTTGCCTCGGGATTAGGATCATCCGGATCAAAATTAGGCCTTGCTGCATCGTACACCATATCTCGTGCAAGTTTCTGCAGGTCTCCATAATCAACTGAGCATTCGTCGTCTTCGACGACAAAATCTGTTGCAGTATTATCATCAAAAGCATAAGTAGCCGCATTCGCAACCTGTCTTTCCGTATATAGTTCACCTTGCGATGACTACAGGCCGTAATCACGTACGAAACCCTTACGGGTCAAATGATCTCTTACACTCACCACTTCTTTGTAACGTCTATTGCGACAATTATGACATGGACACTTGATTTTGTTACCGTCCATATACTAAGCTTTGCTGATGGCATACTTAAGAAACACTTCCACGCCTGCCTGAAAATCGTCACTCACACCTATTCTGCTATCATGTTATCGTTTGTACATCCATGTACGATCAACGAAATAATGATCCATCACAGATTGGATGTGAAAATTTGTATCGTAAGACAAACTAAACAGAATTAGTATATAATCATGTAACTGGTGGATCCGCTGGTATATAGGCCGATAGTTCGATACCGATACCGATAGTACGATACCGATACCGATAGTACGATACCGATAGTGTTCAAATTATCAAGTCTTCAACCATGCTAGTGTATGTGTATAATAGTCAATGCCATGCATACCACTGAAGGTACATGACATATGCATATAAAATGAAACCACACCATTTGATACTTGAGATACCAACACCTAGGTAAATGGGTTCTCATTACCTGTCAATGAAATACAATGGCAAAGTTCCCTTGCCTCTTAAAAACTGATACTTACACATACATGTGATTAATACAAAGCATAACACAAGACTCCCTTTACTAAAATCCAATTATTCCTATTTCATTTGCGTATGCTTCTAGTTCTAGGAAATCCTATAACTAAAATCCAATTAACAAAAGTCGTACCTTTTTCGAAGTCTCAATCCAATTTATTTGCGTATGCTAACTAAAATACTGATATCCAAAACTAATCGACCTATCAATGCCACCCTTTCTAAATAAATAGTATATGCTAACACTCTGTCCATGCGTGACTACAAATGTTCTTCTTCCCATGTAATCCCATTGGACTACTGCTATATGGTATATCATTACATCAGTTGCATAAACATGCAACCTATGCTTGTTGTTACCCCCATTTCTGCTACGTTATAACATTCCTATACAATTTATCTATTTTGTTTTTTACTATCTATTAGGCCTGGTCGCCTCTTAACACTCTAGAGATTATACTAGAGGGTGATACTAAGTGAGCTAACCTATATTCACATATTGTCACACTTGGGCAGGTTTTCTGATAGCACATGCACAAATCTGTTAGTTTAACCATAAACTTGGTTCACCATTTTCCCTCTTAGGCTACATCACTTATTAAGTTGCAAATTCTCTTGTGATATATACCTGATACCTGGGTTTCCCTAGACAGGTAGTAATATACTACACGATTCTTTAGCAATTCTATATTTTTTTGCAAATTGAAAGAAATAATTATAATAATTAAAATAAAAATGTTTTATAAAACTTTGCATAGACAATCAAAATGGAGCCCTTGCTAGAAGCCTGCCTCCTCCGCCCCCGCAGCCAACCCCCCGCCATCGCAGCCAACCCCCCACCCCCGCCTCCCCAGCCCCCGCCTCCCCTGTCCGCGCAGCCAACCCCCCCGTCCCCGCCTTCCCAGCCCCCGCCTCCCTCGCCCGCGCAACCAACCCCCCCGCCCCCGCCTCCCCCGCCCACCATCCCCCGCGCTCCCTGCTGCCAAACGCCTTCCCCACCAGCCCCCGCCTCCTCTGCCCTCGCAGGCAACGCCTCCCCCGCCGCCCCTAGCCCACGACGCCCCCACCGCCCCCGCTGCTACTCCGACTACCACGAGAAAGAGAGAGAGAGAGAGAGAGAGGGGATTACCTTCGGGAGAGAGAGAGAGAGGAGAGGATGCCGCCAATCACCTTCGAGAGAGAAAGAGGAGACGAAGCCGCGGGAGAGAGAGAGAGAGAGGAGAGAGAGTGAAATTTGGGGGGAATGAAAGTTCCCCCCGTTGTTTCAATTTAAGTCTGGGTGTTATATTTAGCGACGGATCATATCCGTCGCTAGTCCGTCGCTCTTTTGGATACTTGCCGACGGACTATCCGTCGCTACGTAGTCGAATATTTGTCCTGCCACTTCTCCCAACAATTCCCGCCAAATAGTCGACTGCATAGCGACGGCCCACGTATCCATCGCTATGTTTCCGACTCCCTAGCGACGGACGTGCGACCTTCTCTCCCCCTTAAAATAAAATAAAAAATATAGCAGCTTGTCGTCGGTACTCCGTCGGTTATGTGTCGCAAATCCGTCGCTAACGCCGACGAAAATAATCCGTCGCTAATATGCCATCGCTAATTGACTGTATTTTGGTAGTGGATGTCTTATGCAGGCATAGTAAGTTATTACTCAATTACAGGGATGGCTACATGACCGTGGGTAAGAATCATCAAAGGGTGATACCATATTGCTTTACATTATGTTGGCAATGAGAATTGTATGTTTTAATTCTTGTCGGCTATAAACCTGAAATTAACCCTAAGGCAGCGAGAAAGAACACTTTTAATAATATTCTATAACATGATTACTTAGTGTTGTCTTCTTATGTGAGTTGGGCCAGCACCGCTCGCCAGTACATTAATGATGTATTGACCCACGTTGTGGGCAATATTACATGTGCTCGTGCATGGGGGAAATTATTTGATTAGTGCTTGGCATCGATGATTTGGATGGGTGTGCAGAAGCACTTTTTGCAAGACGATGTCTTCTGCTATACGGGACATAATGTATGGAATAGTGGAACTCAGATGAACCAGTGAGATTGTAAGCAAAGTCGGCATGTTCGGTTGTAAAGCCTAAATGGCAAGTGTATATTTAGTTGGCTATTCAAGAGTCTTGTAATTAGTTGTAAACATTGTATTTCACTGCAAGTCTTGTAATCCATTGCAATTATCAATAAAGAGATACAATTCTTCATATCTTGTGTGACTTCAATTTATCTTCTTGCTTTTTTTGTGCCGTCGTTGTTTTCTGAGAAATACTAGGAACTGTAATTGTTTTGCTTTATACAAGTGCAATCTAGACTTGTACGGCATCGCGCCTAGTGGCTAGTTTTTGATCCTCTGGAATTGAGGCGTGACAATAAGCATTAGGAAAATTATTGCTAACAGTTTTTTATCGTTGGTAATTTGGCATTTGAATTTTCCTGACGATAGAAAACCGTTGGAAAAATAAATTTTCTAACGGTAAAAACCCGTTGGTAGAATAAATTTTCAAATAGTTTTTTACCCGTAGGAATAAAATATATTCTTAAGAGTCTTTTACCATTAGGAAAATAACTTTTCTCCTAATGATTATAATCGTTAGGAATGGATAAAAATTATTAAAAAAATTGTGCCTCTATTAAGCCTAAGAATCAAACTCATTTGCTTCATGCACTAATTAACATAGACAAAATTTTGGTCATATAAAAAATACAAACAAAATTAGGATCAACATTATTCCATTAAACTAGATCTTACACAACTTTGTCACTAAAACAATATTACAATAACAAGCAAGTTCTGTTTTTGACCAGTTACAAAAGAAGGGCAAAATTAGACTGAGAAGATATTCCATGTATTCAATCTATTAATGTCACGT
Source organism: Iris pallida (assembly GCA_029216955.1). Classification (NCBI taxonomy): domain Eukaryota; kingdom Viridiplantae; phylum Streptophyta; class Magnoliopsida; order Asparagales; family Iridaceae; genus Iris; species Iris pallida. The sequence continues at coordinate 1,954,259 of JANAVB010038819.1, read as the reverse complement.
CTCGGGTCCTCGCTAAGGCATGATGCCGTGTGAGCCTAGGTTGCACTCACGCAAAACGGGTTCCATAACGACCAATTATAGGCTAAGCGACGGGATTGTCGCACAGAAGCCCCAAGCAGAAAAGTTGAATAACTTAAGAAACACAAGTATTTGAATACGAGCGTTGCAAGAAAAATTAGAACTTTAATTATTAATCAGTCTCACTCTTCTCATAATACAAGTCATTCTGTCCTCTCTCATCTCTCAATACAAAGCTTCATGGCTACAACTTATGGATGCTTCGGAAGGCAATGTCCGTACATTATGTTCCGTATAAGTAAAGTCTTCCATGCGATCGTACACCTCGATACGCTAAGAAACTCCTTGCCTCAGCACGTCCGAGCAAGTTCCACCTCGAACGAGCAAGTACCTGTTACCTGCACATGAACACTATATGGGTGTCAGTACACAATCGTATTGGTGGTGTGAGCTCCTCGTCCACCCATAAAAAACTAACACATTTATTTTAATTGAGTGCAACATTACTTTTCTTTTGATTGTCTTTCTAATATTGCCTTAGCATAAATTCGATGACATGGACTACTAGCCATATTTGTGTCTCTAGACCATCTGTAAACCCCCTATTTTTATAAAATTTTATTATACTTGTTTTAATACTTTATGAAATTTTTATATTTATTTAATAGGTTGGTAAATAGTTTTTTTTTTTTTTTTTAAATGGCAATAATTTCCTAGTATTTTGTTTTCAGCACTAAAAATATTTTGTAAGGTAAATATTGGGTTAATAAATTTCTAGGATTTATGGTATCTAAATATATATATGCTATACATATATTATATAATTATATGTATCTTAGATTTAAAATAAATATATTATAGATAGCAAATATGTTTGTATATGGCTTGATTTTACATCAATAATTTTTATATTGTTGTAGAATCAAAGTATAGATTTTTTGAAATTTTAGAGTAATCGTTTGCCATACATGTATATATTAGGATAAATATACATAGATTTATATTTTTTCTAGATATGATATTAAAAAAAAAGAAGGAAAACCTTAACTCACGAGATTTCCCCAAAATCTCGTGAGATAATAAACCCAAGAACCCCCGACCCTTGGCAGCTTTAGATTCAAACGATAGAGATTTTAAAATTCGAGTGGCCAGAGAACCGCTGTGCTGCCACCAGATCGCCGCCGATGGCCTGAAGTGGCCGGAGAACCGCCAGCGCACCGGAGGAACAGAGCATGTTGCTTTGTTAGGAAACGCAGTGAGGTACCCCCTTTACGATCAAATTTCTTTCTGGTTTCTTGACTATTTTTGAAACTGTAAACTGTCCTAGGAACCCTACATGAACCTCTTGAATTCCCGCAAATGGGATTTGGGCATCATGGCATGACCTGTCTGTTAAATTGACACAAAGTTGATGAGAAAAATAGTTTTGAAAACAGTTTTTACACAGCCAACCAACCCTGTTCGAAGGCTAATGTAACGCCCAGTCCCAAAATACGTAGGACTAAGAACGTAGACATGCCAGCTGTATTCATATGAAGTACACCCCAATATATAGAAACTTCATATGAATACATAAGCTGTAAAATGTAGTAGAACCATAACTAATCTCATCCACACAAAAATAAATGAATAAAAGATGTCATATAAGATAATAAATTGTCTTGATACAATATATTGGGCGGAGACAAATCCACTACCAACAAATAAAAGAAATACATGATACACAAAAGAATGAATTAGACGAGCGAAGCGAAGACGATCCAAGTGCAATCATCCTCGAAGAAATAGCAATGATCACGGCTAGAGCTAAAGCACCTGCGAAAGACAAGAGCACACACCTAGCGTGATAACCAGGTCCTCAGAGGGACATAATATCATGCCATATAAACTGAATAAATATTGCTCAAATAAATAAGTTAATTGAATTATAACATGGTCCAATGTGCACCTATTGAACGAGCTTACCATCCCCCCAACCAAACAAGGACAGGAGATGGTAAACAAATTCACGGTAGCGTATCTTTCCATGCTATGAATCCAATATGGTATCCGGACCCCAACAAGGTTCAATACCTTCTCATCGAAGTAGTAAGTCACACCTACAACCAAACAAGGACAAGATGTGACGAACTAATCCGCGATAAGTTATTGTTCCAAGCTATGGTCAGATACAAGTACCCAAACCAAAAGTACTTGTACCTAACGGATAAAGATAGCCTACCCGTTCTAAGTGAAATGTAGTTAAGAACAATCCTTCCTACGCATGGGCCCTGGCTAAATAGGATCGGCCTGGTCCCCCCTTGGGGCACCAGAGGCCCCATCAGTAAGAGCATGACGTTCCGCAGAATCGTCAGTGGCCGTCAGTAATCATGGGTCATCAACCCCGTATCTCCAGCGGAGAATCCGGGTCACAAGGGAAAGTGCATCGAAGCCCATACGCTAAGAAATTGTCCTCCCCGTCCAATGCCTACTATGTTGTATCCACAACAATAACCTCTATAACCGCTAAGTCAAACTAGCATGCAACCTCTATTAGCAGTTATTCCTATCACACGACTTATACGTACCAGTGGCCAGCCAGTCACGCATGTCCGTGTTCTACATGTAACACACAACTTCGTGTTACAACGTGTCAAGGCCAATGAATGCAACACACAAGGTGGTACCTTAAATCTAGGTTTAATGTGTAAGAAAAATAATACATAGCATGAAATATAAATGAACAGTAAGTTCTAACAGGTTATGCCATGTATCACAGTTTATTTTGCATAAAAAAATAATGAACAATACATGAAATATGAGCTAAAATAAGTAAACAGCAAATGGCAAGGTGTCTTGCCTGGTAGGATGTCCGGTGTGTTGAGATAATCATGGATACACGAACTGCGACCTCGGTATAACAACTATGCAAGGTGACCTCGGATGGTGGCACGGACAGTTCCATTGGGTCCAGGACGGTTGAATTAGTTAGGTTCGACATAAGGTAGGCTTGAATTGACAAGGGATTGTGAATCGGACTAATCGCAGAAGAGGAAGATAATTGAAGGAATTTATAATAAAAATATATACGTTTTTAGGAAACTATTTATAATACTCGGAAATATATTCTTATTAACAAAATAGTTTTTAGATAAATATTTGAGGAAGCATTAAAATCGCTTTTGGGCAAAACATTTACCTCTACAAAAAAAATTAATTTGCGACAGAAAACCATATTAGTTAAAACAAATTTTGTTCAAAGCTATATATTTTCATTAACTAAAAGTCGAAAAATATTTATAAAATATTGAAACTATATACTTTTAATAGTAAAAAGTAAATTAATGCCAAACAATACTTTCTAGGGTAGTCCATAAAATGGATAAAACACTTAATAGTATATTTGAAATCGCTAAACGTTCCAAGCCTAATAATATATCTATCTAATTTAATTTTCGAGAAATCTTATAACAAAATATTAATAACCAAATATATATATATATATATATATATATATATATATATATTTAAAAGAATTCTAATAAGATTATTATACACGAAATACATAATAATAATATAATAATAATATGATGATAATAATAATAATGATGATAATAAAGATGATAATAATAATAATAGATACACACAAAAACACAAAGAAACAAACAACAACAAAAACAATTTACTAAACAATAAAATAAATAATATCTAAAAAAACAAAATAACTACTGCAGCAAACTGCTGCTCTTCTAAAAGAAAGGAAAAGAAAGGGAATAGAAAGGGAAAGGCGAGGCGGTGCGATCTCGGCGGAGGGACGGCTCCGGGTCGGCGACGACGGCGGCAAGCCGGAGGGCGGTCGCGGGTGGCTCCGGGGGTGGCTGGACGGGAGTAGATGCTGGCGGGCGGAGAAGGGTTTGGAGGTTCGACGGAGATCGGTGAGCGGACTCGGCAGGCGGCGTGGAGCGCGGTGGAGGCAGAGGCGAAAGCGGAAGGGGCCTCGGAGAAGAGGACGCGCGCGGGATCCGTCGGCAACCGATGAACGGGGTCGGTCTTCGCATGGCCGACTCTGGACGGTGGTTCGGAAAGTGGCAGTGGCGGAGTGCTTGCTCCAGGACGTAGGCGCTCACGGCGGCTAGGGCATGGCGCGCGGAGGGTCAGAGAGATGCGGAGGCGGCGCTGCGCGGCGGCGCTCGTCGGCGCTGGCGCAGACATGTGAGTTTAGGGTTAGGGTTTTGTTTAGTTTTGGGGTTTTTTCGGCCGGTGGCCGAGGAGGAGAAAGGGGTGGTGTCGGGGCAGTCTACGACGGGTGGCCGCGCCACTGTGGTGGCGTTGTCGGTGGTTTTGGGTGGAGAACGGTGGTGGTGGTGTCGTAGGTGGCTGGCGGATGTAGCCGCCGGTGGTGGTGATGAGTTGTGTTGCTGGTGGTGGTCCGGGTTGGCCTGGACGACGAGTTGCTGGGTTTTGCTTGGTCGTGAGGATGAACGGGGTTGGCCAGAGGGCGACAGGGTGGTGGTGGAAGGAGGGAGTTGGCCGGACAGGGATGTGAAGAGGCGACGACGGGGTCGGTTGCTACCGTGGGTTCTTGCGGGAGGCAGAAGGCCGAAATTTAGCTAAGATAGATTTAGGATTAGGATTTTGGTGTATCGTGCTGGGTTTGTCGGCGCGGAGGAGGAGCAATGTATATGTATAATAGTGGAATAAGAACGGATGGACATAGACACGATGCACGTAGATTTATGGAGAAAATTTGGAGAATAGAAATACATGGATGAGTACCTGCCTATTTATAGGATGTGGGAATTCCCTGTTGGACAAATATTAGAATAGTTTAAAACCCCGTTAGATAATTCTCTACTTTATTCAAATCCAAATCCAAATATAAATCCCATTTAAATCTAATTAAATTATGTCCCTATAGTTTAAAATCAATTCAAATAAATCAAATTTCAATTATATGTATTAATTTAATATTTTTAAATAAATCCAAAAATTAAATCAAATTTTAAATGGCCACAATAACTTCCAAATATATTTTTCAAAATACCAATAATAATAATTTCAAAAATAATAAATATTTTTGAATATATTTTTGAATAATATAATATTAATATTAATAAATCTCAAAAATTATATTTTTTATTTAAAATAGACTAGTAAAATATTTAGGAAATATATACGTATGCACAAGAATATTATCAATTATTGTTATAAATGAAAGACTTTGTACCAATAAAATAAATAAATAATTAGCTTGAAAGTTTGGTACGATAGCTAAAATAAATATTATATAAATTATTTTGAAACTATAAAATTAGAATAAATATTTTTCTAAAATATGTACGCTCGCACATATTCGCACTCGTCGAGCAAATTCAAAAAATAAAATTTCGCGCACGACGTACAATACGACTACGTGACGTACAATATAAAATTTTAAATCAGTACCAACTTTAAAAAGTAGAAATTTAGGGGTTTTACATCCTACCCAACTTAAAAGAATTTTGTCCTCGAAATTAAGAATTTGTAGGGAAAAGACACTATGGGGGTATCAATGAGGAACAATCGATAACAAAATTATGCTGTAAGAAATCGCGATCTAGATAAAAAAAACATAATACGGTATGGTCACGGGTAATGAATGAGGGTCACGATTAAGAGAACGAAATAGATTCACTTAAATTAAGTGATTAGGGGGTCTTGATAGGGCCGAGTAGTTTAGGATGAAGATATAGCAGCATCGAGTGAGAATGGTCATAGCCGATAGGAAGGCTAGAAGAAGTTCTAGTATAACGCCTTCGTCCTTCTAAATAGGTGAAGGCGAAAGCAATATAGAGTTCGAAGGAGGCATTACCAAATACGTGATTCAAAGGCGACCTAATAATTTCAAAAAGAATTTTCAAGGCAGTCGTGGATGGGACTCTAAAGGACAAGTTTAGCTATGTCAACATCCACGTAGAACGATAGATAAAAGTGAACCAAAGTGCACTTGGTTGATCAAACCATCATACACCGGTTCTGATTAGACAATATGTTAGTGAGTGGCCACTCTATAGCATATGTCTTGATCAAGCTCGATAAGGATTAGCTTGCAAATACTAGGCTTTATTAGCATCATTAGTTTAGATAGTAAAAATATAGGCACGATGGTAGATGAATAAAAACAAATATGAATAGTCTAAGAGTCACAAGGATCTAAGTCTTGTTTACTCCTATACCATCATTCTACGGTTTTATTGACCAAGGCTTGGTTGACCAAATGGGTTAAATTTTTCTAGTCTCTATGGTCTAGATAATACTATTTTATTCCCTTAATGGGCAAGAGTGTGTCGAGTCATGGGGTGTTTTACCCAACTTAAAAGAATTAAGCTAAGGGTGTTTTGGGACATCCAACTAGTAGGGTCAATCTCTAGCAAGCACGAAAGGAAGATAGGAATTATGATAGAAGGAATCAAGCAAGATGCAGTCGATGAGTAGAACGGTAGTTCGAATATGGAATCGAGGAAAGAGGTCAAGTATGTGGATGAGATCCTAGACTTCTAATCCTATACGCAGGCTTGCTTGGTACGGTAAAGTAACCAAACAATTTAACTTGACCTGCATGGACCACTACAAAAACATGTAACGCCCAGTCCCAAAATACGTAGGACTAAGAACGTAGATATGCCAGCTGTATTCATAAGAAGTACACCCCAATATATGGAAACTTCATATGAATACATAAGCTGTAAAATACAGTAGAACCATAAATAATCTCATCCACACAAAAATAAATGAATAAAAGATGTCATATAAAGATAATGAATTGTCTTGATACAATATGTTGGACGAAGACAAATCCACTACCAACAAATAAAAGAAATACATGATACACAAAAGAATGAATTGGGCGAACGAAGCGAAGACGATCTAAGTGCAATCATCCTCGAAGAAATAGCAATGATCACGGCTAGAGCTAAAGCACCTGCGAAAGACAAGAACACACACCTGGCGAGATAACCAGGTCCTCAAAGGGACATAATATCATGCCATATAAACTGAATAAATATTGCTCAAATAAAGAATTATAACATGGTCCAATGCGCACCTATTGAACGAGCTTACCATCCCTCCAACCAAACAAGGACAGGAGATGGTAAACTAATTCACGGTAGCGTATCTTTCCATGCTATGAATCCAATATGGTATCCGGACCCCAACAAGGTTCAATACCTTTTCATCGAAGTAGTAAGTCACACCTACAACCAAACAAGGACAAGATGTGACAAACTAATCCGCGACAAGTTATTATTCGGTCAGATACAAGTACCCAAACCAAAAGTACTCGTACCTAACGGATAAAGGTAGCCTAACCGTTCTAAGTAAAATGTAGTTAAGAACAATCCTTCCTATGCATGGGCCCTGGCTAAATAGGATCGGCATGGTCCCCCCTTGGGGCACCAGAGGCCCCATCAGTAAGAACATGACGTTCCGCAGAATCGTCAGTGTCCGTCAGTACTCATGGGTCATCAATCCCGTATCTCCAGCGGAGAATCTGGGTCACAAGGAAAAGTGCATCGAAGCCCATACGCTAAGGAATTGTCCTCCCCGCCCAATGCCTACTATGTTGTATCCACAACAATAACCTCTATAACCGCTAAGTCAAACTAGCATACAACCTCTATTAGCGGTTATTCCTATCGCACGACTTATACGTACCGATGGCCAGCCAGTCAAGCATGTCCGTGTTCTACATGCGACACACAACTTCGTGTTACAACGTGTCAAGGCCAATGAATGCAACACACAAGGTGGTCCCTTAAATCTAGGTTTAATGTGTAAGAAAAATAATACATAGCAGGAAATATAAATGAACAGTAAGTTCTAACAGGTTATGCCATGTATCATAGTTTATTTGGATAAAGAAAATAATGAACAATGCATGAAATATGAGCTAAAATAGTAAACAGCAAATGACAAGGTGTCTTGCCTGGTAGGACGCCCGGTGCGCTGAGATAATCATGGTGGCACGAACTGCGACCTCGGTATAACAACTATGCAAGGTGACCTCGGATGGTGGCACAGACAGTTCCATTGGGTCCAGGACGGTTGAATTAGTTAGGTTCGACATAAGGTAGGCTTGAATTGGCAAGGGATTGTGAATAGGACTAATCGCAGAAGAGGAAGATAATTGAAGGAATTTATAATAAAAATATATACATTTTTAGGAAACTATTTATAATACTCGAAAATATATTCTTATTAACAAAATAGTTTTTAGATAAATATTTGAGGAAGCATTAAAATTGCTTTTAGGCAAAACTTTTACCTCTACAAAAAAATATCAATTTGCGACAGAAAACCATATTAGTTAAAACAAATTTTGTTCAAAGCAATATATTTTCATTAACTAAAAGTCAAAAAATATTTATAAAATATTGAAACTATATACTTTTAATAGTCAAAAGTAAATTAATGCCAAACAATACTTTCTAGGGTAGTCCATAAAATGGATAAAACACTTAATAGTATATTTGAAATCGCTAAACGTTCCAAGCCTAATAATATATCTATCTAATTTTATTTTCGAGAAATCTTATAACAAAATATTAATAACCAAATATATATATATATTTTTAAAAGAATTCTAATAAGATTATTATACACGAAATACATAATAATAACAATAATATAATAATAATATGATGATAATAATAATAATGATGATGATAATAATAATAGATACACACAAAAAACACAAAGAAACAAACAACAACAAAAACAATTTACTAAACAATAAAATAAATAATATCTAAAAAACAAAATAACTACTGTAGCAAACTGCTGCTCTTCAAAAAGAAAGGAAAAGAAAGGGAATGGAAATGGAAAGGCTGGGCGGCGCGATCTCGGCGGAGGGGCGGCTCCGGGTCGGCGGCGACGGCGGCAAGCCGGAGGGCGGTCGCGGGTGGCTCCGGGGGTGCGGGGGTGCGGCTGGACGGGAGTAGAGGCCGGCGGGCGAAGAAGGGTTTGGGGGTTCGGAGGAGATCGGTGAGCGGACTCGGCCGGCGGCGTGGCGCGCGATGGAGATAGAGTCAAAAGCGGAAGGGGGCTCGGGGAAGGGGGCACGCGCGGGATCCGCTGGCAACCAAGGAACGGGGTCGGTCTTAGCGCGGCCGGCTCTGGACGATGGTTCGAAAAGGGGCAGCGACAGAGTGCTTACTCCCGGGCGGAGGCACTCACGGCGGCTAGGGCACGGCACGCGGAGGGTCAGAGAGATGCGGAGGTGGCGCTCGCTCGGCGCTGGCACGGACAGGTGAGTTTAGTGTTAGGATTTTGTTTAGTTTTGGGGGTTTTTCCGGCCGGTAGTCGAGGAGGAGAAAGGGGTGGTGTCGGGGCAGTCTACGACGGGTGGCCGCGCCACTGTGGTGGCGTTAGCGGTAGTTTTGGGTGGAGAACGGTGGTGGTGGTGTCGTAGGTGGCTGGCGGATGTGGCCGCCGGTGGTGGTGATGAGTTGTGTTGCTGGTGGTGGTCCGGGTTGGCTTGGACGACGGGTTGCTAGGTGTTGCTTGGTCGTGAGGATGAACGGGGTTGGCCAGAGGGTGATAGGGTGGTAGTGGAAGGAGGGAGTTGGCCGGACAGGGATGTGGAAGAGGCGACAACGGGGTCGGGTGCTACCGTGGGTTCTTGCGGGAGGCAGAAGGCCGGAATTTAGCTAAGATAGATTTAGGATTAGGATTTTGGTGTATCGTGCCGGGTTTGTTAGCGCGGAGGAGGAGCAATGTATATGTATAATAATGGAATAAGAACGGATGGACACAGATACGATGCACGTAGATTTGTGAAGAAAATTTGGAGAATATAAATACATGGATGAGTACCTGCCTATTTATAGGATGTGGGAATTCCCAGTTGGACAAAGAGTAGAATAGTTTAAAACCCCGTTAGATAATTCTCTACTTTATTCAAATCCAAATCCAAATATAAATCCCATTTAAATCTAATTAAATTATATCCCTATAGTTTAAAATCAATTCAAATAAATCAAATTTCAATTATATGTATTAATTTAATATTTTTAAATAAATTCAAAAATTAAATCAAAATTTAAATGGCCACAATAACTTCCAAATAAATTTTTCAAAATACCAATAATAATAATTTTGAAAATAATAAATATTTTAAATATCTTTTTGAATAATAAAATATTAATATTAATAAATCTCAAAAATTACATTTTTTATTTAAATAGACTAGTAAAATATTTAGGAAATATATACGTATGCACAAGAATATTATCAATAATTGTTATAAATGAAAGACTTTGTTCCAATAAAATAAATAAATAATTAGCTTGAAAGTTTGGTACGATAGCTAAAATAATTATTATATAAATTATTTTGAAACTATAAAATTAGAATAAATATTTTTCTAAAATATGTACGCTCGCACATATTCGCACTCGTTGAGCAAATTCAAAAAATAAAATTTCGCGCACGACGTACAATACGACTACGCGACGTACAATACGAATACGCGACGTACAATACAAAATTTTAAATCAGTACCAACTTAAAAAAAGTAGAAATTTAGGGGTTTTACAGCTAATTTTGATAAATCCATGTGAAATTTTCGAAAACCAATTCCAAATAGGTTTAGATAACATATACAAGATTGAAACCTTTTTTTGTAGATCATGATTTTATTTAATATGTGCGAAGTTATTCGATTTTAAAAATCAAGAAAAACTATTTTTAAACTATAGTAAATTTTGGAAAATATTTCCAATACGGAGTGTAGCCCGAAAAACCGAACAACTTGGCCACAACCCATGAGCATTGAAAGATGCGTATAGATGTTGTCGATGTGTAGGATTCGGTAAAACTTGATTTCGTTGTGCGTGCACGGTGAAATCGAGGCATATCGGTCGAGATATCCCATATTTGTCGTTTTGTAAAGTAGCCCCTAATTTCTTGCACGTTCATCATCTCGAGGCAAAACTTGTGCCAACAGGATCATGTCATTTCTTGGTCCTGTGTGCCAAGTTTGGTTTGATTCTGAGAAGGTCGACAAAAATGCTATTTTGGCGGGCCCGCGATCCGATCCAACGGGCAAATTTGTGCACGGCCCATTAGAATCCAACTTTGGACATATAGTAGGGTTTGTATCATCATACCAAACAAATAGATGTATCATTTGACAACTTTAGAGACCGTAGGTACTGGTAGGCTTTTCGGTACAAAACTGGTCCAATGACGAAAATCATTTTGACCAGAAATTATGATTTTGCTCCTGTGTCCATAATTGAACTTTTGGGTAGGCATTTTTTAATATATCTTTTACACCAAAAATATTCGTAATGTTTATTTCAGCTTTCTGAATCATTTGCGGGATTGACTTTACAATGTTACCGATCTGATCAATGGACTTTGATATTTTTCGTGCACCACCCTCAGCAAGATACCTTGCCATTATATTCTGTCTTTTATTGCTATTTTATTTCTTCTCTTTCTATTCAGTTCTTATTATATACTGCACGTATTTATCTTATTGTGCGTCCAAGTCATACTTGGGTACAAACGATTGCTTTAATCATTTTATTGTTTTTATTTCTTATGCTGCATTGACTTAGCACTAGTTGACTACCCACTCAAATGAGGTATTGTTATATCTCACATGGCCTTGACACTTGCTTTATCATGAGTGTGAGTCACATGTAGGATACGGACTCATGTAGTCGGCTGGCTGCCGATAATATGAGAAGTGCGACGGTTAGGAATAACTGCCAATAGATTTGCATGATCAGTAGACTTGGCAATTACTAGAGATTCATAGAGTCATGGAGATGACCCTACTAGGCATTACGTGGGAGAGAACAATTCCTTAACGTATGGGCCACTATTACACTTCTCTTTGAAACCCGGAAGCTCCGCTGGAGATACGGGTAAGCTTATCCCTCAAGTTGGCTACTAATATTTTCAAACGTTATACGCAATTCCCTGGTGCCCAAGAGGGGACTATACCAGATTCTATTATTAGCCAGAAGTGTCCATGCATTGGAGGCTTGTTCTTAACAAACATGAACATGGTAGAATAGTTAGGAACCATATTGAATGCATCTTTATTTTTATTTCACTGTTTATATGACATGTTGTTTCTTATATCTTGTTACATCTCTTTGAGGACATGGTGACTTCTCCAGGCTTAGACGATCAGGACTTCCCCAGGAGTACGGTTTGGTACTTGATCTATCCTTCGCAGACGATGATGTCTCGCCTTCCGAGATCTAGTTCTTTATCTATGATATGAGATTTTGTAATGGACATCTTTTTTCTACTTTCTTTTATTTTATTTGATAAGTTGGACTCCAGTATATGAGACTATTTTTATAGCTGTTTGGTAGTGGATCAGTTTCCTCCTGGCTATATCTTTTGACTCTTTAATTTAAAATTTATCTGGACTATTACTATACTTTATGATATGTAGTTATACTGTGATGTGGCTTGTGATTATATTTCTTACAAGTTATGTGTACGTACGAGGATTCCATATATTGGAGTATTCTTTATTTTTATAGTGGATCTGTTTCCTATGTGTTATAGGACTGGCACGTCACATGTTTTTGTGGTGGCCCATACAGGTCCAGAAAAATATTGTTGGATTACATGACCGTACCTAACAAGCCTACATCTAGGAATATGAATAATATCTCATCCACAACTTATTACCTCCTTTGACTTCAAGAATTTTTTTGAACTCTATTTGATTACTTGAATTGCCTTATGCTTAAATTTTTTCTAACATAACCTTATTTTCGTGCCAGCAATATGAATCTACGAAGCGGACACACCTCTACCTTGGTCATCATATATGGTGATGCAGCCACCTAGGAGGAGCATGTTACTCCAATGACCACGGTGACCCCGTATTAGCTAGGACACTAGCAAACTACTACGACCATGTCGACGATACAACAGAAGACCCAAGCACCCCAGTCAGCCAAGCTGGACAGTTTACTGCAGTGCCACCAGGAGGGAATGTACCACTACTATTCCCTCAGCTATTTTCACCATAGTTTGGACCTCAAATGCCTCCACTACCAACTGACGGTAACCCCACTACTCAGTTCTTGTACGCCATGATGCAGGCTCAGTAGTAGCAGAGAGACCTAATGAGGAAGAGCATGATAACATAACTGACTAGACCCCCACTTCCACCTCCACCTCCGACATTGGTACCAGCACCAACACCGCATCCATATGAGATCTCTGTCAAGAACTTCATGGATCCCTTCAAAGGTAACAAGAAGCCATTAGAGGTCTCCTGATGTCTTATTTGTAAGCCTAATTTTCCTGAAATTAATAAATATGTTATTTTCTACTATTTTAGAAGTTGGAAATGGTTATTTTAATTAGTATCCTTATAATTTTTTGTTGAAATGCTTGCTATTTATTTAGTAGAGGTTAATTTCTCTAATCAAATTCTCATTCTTTAAATAAACAAAAATTCTTTGTTAATTCACTGTCCTATTTCAATTCAGAGAACATTATCAAAATTTGTTTCATTAATTCCCTCCCAAATGATTTCTCCGTTCACAAATCAATAACTGCTTCCCCCAACTCTATATAAACCTAAAATTCTCATTCTCTCATATTCATTTGTTTCTATTTTAGAAATTCTTCAGAGCATAGCTCTTTCTTTCCTCTTCAATTTCCCCAATTTTTTCTAACCCTAACCTAGAGAATCGATCCGACCATGGTGAGTGAATTTCGTTCTTTAACAGTAACGACGAGGTGAACTTCTCTCGGCGGAGGATAGACGAGTGATAGTCGAGCATCTTCTCCTCCGGAGGATGACACGCGAGCAATATTTCTCCGACGATCCTTCCATCTTCGACGACTGCGACACCATGGACACCTTCGATCGACGACATCGAGCGACTGTACAACTTCCTCTCCGGTGATCGTCGTCTTTCCTGCGGCGTCGACGATAAGTCTGCCAACAATTGGTGAGTTCCACTTGATCTTCTCATCTTCTTTTTATTTGTTCTAATCTCGAGTCGATCCGTTCGTTCTTGATCTAAATTTTATAGATCAATAAGGTTCAGTTCAGAAATTGATCGGATCGATCGAAATCCCTCGCCTCGATCAAGAACTCGCTCTCAAATCTAGTAATTTTCGGATTCGATTCTTTTTTTTGTAAGCACAGATGGCTCCGTATTTTAAATCCTTGTTCGATGGATCTTGGACAGATCATTGGTCGAGATTGGTTGTTTAGTCGCATTTTTTGGTGGAAGCTCTATGCCATCAACCTTGTTCTAGAGGATCACGATCGCGGTTTGAATTCAAGATTGGGTAAGTTCTAATTTGATTCGTTTAAATTGAGTATGATTGTTCGGATCTTACGATCTTATGTTGGAATTTCCTTCTCCAAGATTCTTGATTGAACTGCTACGTTGAGTAGAGTCTTGTGATCGATTTGGATTGGAAACAACGGTGACTTATCCTTTTGATAAGAATGCCACTACTTTTACTTACTCCTAATGCTTGAAAGACTACAGTTTTTGGCCCAGAAAGCTCCTTCCCTAGTATCAGCATGAACAAGTTCAAGTGGTGCCTTCTATGGAACGGAACCTTTGACTTACTATCCTTAAACCCACCTATTGGCGTGTTTGGATCAGGTGAATCGCTTGGCTAGTGTTGATCTAAATCTTCTGTTAATTTTGGGAGTTTTCTTAATAAATTTTGGTCGAACACATTGTTCACTGATCTGAGACATGTTTTCGTTGTTTTGTGCGAGATGTGATTGTTTTTATGACACAGAGAAACTCTATCTCACGATCGGATACGAGTAGCCATTCTGATTCTTTAGATTGTGTCTGCCATAGTCTGGATCGTTCCTTCTCAGGTATTATTTTTTCTCTACCATGACTTAAGCTTGTTACTTTGAGTTTTTGAATGGGGCAATGTTGAATAGGTTAGGATCGTAGGATTTGTGTGTAGCTATATTCGTGTGTGCATGTCCAAGGTGGTGTCGTGTGTGCGTATCTGGATGTTAGGTGTGTCCAGCTTGTCATGCTCGATGATGGGGTAGTGTATAAAGGATCAGCAGGAATAGGAATTAGCAAGGGCAAGTTCCTATTTGATTCTAGTATCAGTAGGTTGTGACTTTTCTATTCAAATTTATGATTAATTAGCTTGTATAATTGCTGGGATTAAAATGCTGGGCAGATCTTGTATGGGTTTGCTAAGTAAAGAGAACTTAGCTCTATGTGTTGGCGGGGAGTTTGTATTTGAATGATATTAATGTTCAACGTTGGTAGTTCATTGAATTTGTACAACTTATAGGCTGGGTGTGTGAGTATGAGTTCAGGAAGCTACCCATGCTGCCTTCTTTAAATTCAGATATTGGTTGAGTACGATAGTACTTGGGTTTAATCCAGTAACCTAGGGTTGGCTTGTGTAAATGGAATGTATATGGTTAAATTTGCTTGTTAGACCTTAGTTATATTGTGTTATTGCAAGTAAATTATTGTTGATGAGCCTATCACCATGTTGTGGCAAGAATGGTTGAGTGTTATTAGAATTGGGCCAAGCAGGCCAGATTCAACGTATAGAGAATGGTTTTACATAAATTTTAGGCCAAGTTTATATTTTAGCTAAGAAGGAATATTCTGTCATTTTCTGGGAGCAGTACAGACATATTTGTGTTATCTTCCTCATCGAAAGCTTTGCTATTAAAGTACAGTAATTATCAAGTGATATTTTTGAATAACTTTTCTTATATAAGGGGTTGTATTATACTAATAAGTTAATTAAGTTCTTAATTTATTTTGATTTTAAGAAGAATTTTCTTACTGATATTGGTTGTTGAATAAACTATTTTGGAAACAATAAATAAAATTTATGTTGACAACTATTGGGGGAAATGCTAGGTAGTAGAACGTTTAGTTAGGAGTAATAGTTAGCTGATTAGTTAGTAATAATAATTAATTTCTATCGTTTAGAACTTAACCAACTTGTACTCATCATAGGTGAACCCAGAGATTACTACATTTATTCCATAGCAAGGCAAGTACATTCTATGATCTTGTCTCATTTACTTCACGTCATGTTCTCTTTTCATATTTGAAACATTGTTACACGATATGGTCTTGTACTCTGTTTTATATTCATGTTCTTTACTTGTGTCTTGGGCGGGGAAATACAAGCCCAACCTTGGATTCATGTGAACATCTTAGGTCTCACATCGTATATGTGGGACTCTAAGCCGTACCATTACTTGTGCTTATTTATGTGCTATCCTAGCTGGTCACATATTCTAGTATATATTTCAAAATAGATCACATGTCATGATTTCTTGTTTTTATATTCATGTTCAGGTTCAAATTATCTATTAACTTTTCCTGTTCATTATGTTCTCTTGTACTTTACTTATTCATCAGACTGTACTTATTTTATTATCGTAGAATTGTACTTTGCTCCGTTCCTGACTAGATATGTTGCAGGTGAGCTAGTGGCCATATGTGATACCTATTATGGACAGGAGCCCAGAGCCATAACTGAGAAGGATGATACTACTTAAGACTTAGAGGCCGATGAGGCTTAGACTAGTTTCATTATATCAGACTTTACTTTCTTTATTGTATTAGGATTTGTGACTGGACTTCACCTTTATATTCTATATACGGATTTGTCTTCGGTATTAGTTTAGAAGGTGTAATAATGGCTAGAACATATGGTGGTATGCTATTATATATTCTGGGACGGTTAGATGCTGTGATGTATTACTTTTATACTTTTATATCGTCACTTGGGGTTTTTTTAGAGTTGTACAGCTTACTGCATTGTGTCTCCCAATGTAGGTTTGGTGTGTCTGACTCGTATCCAAATATTCGGGAGTAGGTCGTGACATTATCGGCCCAAAATTTTTACTAAAGGTGTCCTAGTTGCCAACACACGATTGGATGACAACAGTGGACTTACTCTTAGAGGATAGTGCTCACCACTGGTGAAAGGCTGAAGAAAGACGATTTGGCACTGGACTGACATAGAAGGAGTTCTACGACCTCTTCTATGAGAGATTCTTCCCCATCCATGTTCGTGATGCCCTCTATGACAAGTTCCTCCGTATGAAGCAAGGGAACATGTCGGTGGACAAGTATGGTGCAAAGTTTAGCCCCCTGAACAGATTTGGTATGACATTAATTCCGACTGAGCAGGAGAGAATGAAGAGATTCCATTAAAGGCTTGCACTAGAGCTTAAGACATACACTACCACACAGTCTCGAGTCTCTCATGCAGCTGTTTTGGAGGAAGCACGTAGTTAGGAGATTCTTCATGAAGAGTTGCAGCAGACGCAGAGATGCCATACACCAGTAGTTTCACCAACTAGAGAGATCCAGGGTAGACCCATCCGGAGACCCATGACACTGCCATAGCAGAGGGGTATGCCTTATCAAATGCCCACTTGCAACTATTGTGGAAAGCAAGGTTATATTATGAATGATTGTCGATTTCGCCTGGGATTATGTATGAGGTATAGATTAGGACAACACATGGAGAGGGATTGTCCCGAGCAGCAAGCACTGGTACATGCTCAGCAGGCCTTAAGGTCTATAGCTCTAGCACTCCTGGCACCCCGACCAGGACAACTGGCACCGAAGATTATGGCACCAGCAGTAGGAGCACCTCGCCCACCATTACCTTCATAAGTAGTAAAGTACAACAAGGCTAAAGCACAGGGCCCCGGTCAGAATTGCGGGTAGGCCGTCTCCCTAGCAGTCGAGGATATAGAGACAGAAGCGAAGGTCATAGCAGCTATGGTTTTAGTGGCTACTTATCATGTTGTTACCTTATTTGACCCTGGAGCCACATATTCATTTGTAGCCGCTAGTTTTTCTACTAGACACAGTATTCCTACCACACCATTATCTAAAAATATTAGAATCCTCACGGGAGGAGGAATAGTGCCTGTGAGTGGAGTTTGTAGATTTTGTCCTGTAGTGATATATGGTAGGGAGATGCAAGCACGATTTCTTGTTTTTCCTATGCCAACTTTCGATATAGTTCTTGGGATACATTGGTTGAGCCATCACTATACATCCATCAACTGTCATAGAGGCAGTATTACCTTTGGACCACCAAATAAGATGAAGTTCGAGTTCGCTAGAGGAGCGAAAGAGAGAAGCGATCCACCTACATTAGGAACTCACATGATGATGGATGACATCCTTCAGCACCCTATGATCATTGAGTTCTAAGATGTGTTCCCTGAGGAGTTGCCAAGACTGCCACCTGACCAAGATATCGAGTTTTCCATAAAGCTTATTCTGGGAGCCGAGCCTATCTCATCTCGAGTATATCGGCTAGCACCCAAAGAGTTGGAGGAGATAAAGATGCAGAAAGATGAATTG
The DNA here is from genome assembly GCA_029216955.1 of Iris pallida. Lineage (NCBI taxonomy): Eukaryota > Viridiplantae > Streptophyta > Magnoliopsida > Asparagales > Iridaceae > Iris > Iris pallida. Next base: position 1,935,873 of record JANAVB010038819.1, on the reverse strand, counting down.
CTAGATAAAGGTTTTATCCATGCTAGTACGTCACCATGGGAAGCACCCGTCTTCATGCTAAAGAAAGATGAGACAGTACGCATGTGCATAGACTATAGAGCCTTAAATGTAGTGACAGTGAAGAACAAGTACTACTTTCCACCTATAGACGATCTATTCGATCATTTGAGTAGAGCTAAGGTATTCTCCAAGATCGACTTACGATCGAGCTATCATCAGCTGAAGGTTCAGAAGGAAGATATTCCGATGACGACATTCCGATCAAGATATGGGCACTATGAGTTTTTGGTTATGCCATTCTATTTGACCAATGCTCCAGCGGTCTTTATGAATCTCATGAACAAGATATTCCATCAGTTCTTGGACAAATTTATGGTCATCTTTATAGACGATATCTTGATATACTCAAAGAGCCAAGAGGAGAACGAGCAACATTTACGGATCGTCTTGGGGATCTTGAGGAATGAACAGCTTTTTGCGAAGCTTAGCAAGTGTGATTTCTTTCTCAAGGAGGTTTCGTTTCTTGGGAATATTGTCACGGAAGATTGCATATCGGTAGATCCGGAGAAAATCTCAGCAGTCAAGGCATGGTCCGCTCCCATATTAGCCTCCGAGGTGAGAAGTTTCCTTGGACTTGTGGGTTATTACAGAAGGTTCGTAGAAGACTTCTCACGGATAGCAGGGACTATGACTTAGTTGACTTGCAAAGACTAAGAGTTTTGATGGATGGATGAATACCCAGCCGATTTTGACAAGTTGAAGAAATGCTTGACCATTGCATCCATCTTAGTACTCCCATCAGGTCCTGGAGGATTCATAATATACATCGATGCATCCAGAAAGGGATTGGGATGCGTCTTTGATGCACCATGACCGAGTAGTAGCATATGCATTGGGATGCGTCTTGATGCACCATGACCGAGTAGTGCACAAATTTTTTTATCCAACCCACGATCAAGATCTTCCAGCAGTCATCTTCGCTCTAAAGCTTTGGAGACATTATTTGTACGACAAGAATGTAGACATTTATACCGATCATAAGAGCCTCAAGTATGTTTTCATACAAAAAGAGAAAAACATGAGACAACGTAGTTTGTTAGAGCTAATGCAGGATTATGAGATCGAGCTACATTACCGTCCGGGTAAGGCTAATGTTATGGCAGATGCATTAAGCCGTAGGCCCGTGGCTCATTTTTTGGCTATATAGAAAGAGTTGCAAGAAGACTTGCAGAAGATTGGAATTGAAGTAGTATTGCCCGGAGACGAAGACGTACTAGCCAATCTTTAAGTGCAATCATCGTTAGTAGAGAGGATCAAGGCAACACTACCCACAGACATGAGATTTCGACGACTTAAAGAGAGGGCCGAAGCCAGAGAGCAAACGATATTAAGAATTTATCCCGATGAGACATTATGATGTGGTGTTCGTCTGTATATCCAAAACAAAGAGCTACGATAGGAATTGATGGCCAAAGCACATAGCTCGACCTATTCCATACACCCCGAAGGAACCAAGATGTATTGAGACTTGCAGTAGCACTATTGGTGGCACAGGATGAAGCGGGAGATGGCTCATTTCGTGGCCAAGTGTTTGGTATGCCAACAAGTGAAGACAGAGGACCAAAGGTCAACTGGATTGTTGTAGCCGCTTCCAATTCCCGAGTGGAAGTGGGAGAACATTACCATGGATTTCATTACGGGATTTCCTCGGAGTCGTAGTGGATGAGATGCTTATGGGGTTTCCTCGTAGTCTTAAAGGACGATATGCCGTATGGGTGATAGTGGATAGACTTATAAATCAGCCTACTTCATACCTTTTAGAGTGGGCCAATCCACGAAAGTTTTGGCTGACATGTACATGAAGCAAATAGTAAAGCTATACGGTATGCCAATTAGCATCATGTCGGATCAGGACTCGAGATTCACCTCCTATATTTGGAGGAGCATGCAAGAAATCTTAGGCACCCCTTTGAAGTTTTGGCATGGCCTATCACCCATAGATCGACGGACAGTCAAAGCATACTATTCAGATGCTAGAAGACATGTTGAGAGCGAATATGCTTGACTAGCGGATCATAGGAAGACCATCTCCATCTTGTGGAATTTTCTTACTACAATATCTATCAAGCGAGCATCCAGATGGCTCCGTTTGAAGCATTGAATGGTAAGAAGTATCGATCGCCTATTTGTTGGAGCGACATAGGAGAGCGACATATATTGGGTCCTGCGTTGGTCGTGAGCATAGTAGAGAATGTGAAGAAGATACAAGGCCACCGACGAGCAGCGCAGGATCTACAAAAGCAGTGGACAGATTATCGTCGTCGATCCTTGGAGTTTAGGGAAGGAGACCATGTTTTCTTGAAGATACCATCCACTAGAGGTACGATTCGATTCAGAGGACGTGGCAAGTTGAGTCCAAGATACATCAGCCCTTTCGATGTCTTAGAACGAGTTGGAGAAGTTGCCTATAGATTGGCGTTGCCACAGTCGCTAGAGGGAGTACATGACATATTCTATATGTCACGGCATAAGAGATATGTGGTAGACAACAGTCATCTGCTTGATCACTCCGAAACCACGTTGATTTGAGCATGTCGTACCAAAAGCAACCAAGAGCAACCAATAGGCATCCTTGATCGCCGAGTAAAGGTGTTGCTGAATCAATCCATCCCAGTAGTTTGGGTAGCTTGGAAGCATCACTCGCCAGAAGAGTTTACTTGGGAGAACGAAGATGACATCCGAAATTGCTGCCCTTATTTATTCGAAAGCCAAGGTACGACTTTCATATGTTAGTTTCCTTTACCTTCACATTGCATTACATACCCCAATCGTTGTTTTAATTTCGAGGACAATTTTTTTTAAGTTGAGTAGCATGTAAACCCCTAGTTTTTATAAAATTTTATTATAGTTATTTTAATATTTTATGAAAAATTTGTATTTATTTAAGAGGTTAGTAAATATTTATATAATTTTTTCTTATAAAAAATAAATAGCAATAATTTCCTAGTATTTTGTTTTCAACATTGATACTAATTTTTTTTTGAAAGGTAAATATTGAGTTAATAAATTTCTAGGATTTAATTCTTGTATTTATGGTATATATATATATATATATGTTATAAAAAAATATATATATATATATATGTTATACATATATTTATATAATTATATGTATTTTAGATGTAAAATAAGTATATTATAGATAGCAAATATGTTTGTACATGGCTTGATTTTACGTAAATAATTTTTATATTATTGTAGAACCAAAGTATAGTTTTTTAGAAATTTTAGAGAAATTGTGAGCTATATATGTTTATAATAGGATAAATGTATATAGATTTATATACAAAGATATTATATAAAAAAAGGAAAACCTTAACTCACGAGATTTTTCCCAAAATCTCGTGAGATAATAAACCCAGGAACCCCTACCATGGCAGCTATAGATTTGAATGATAGAGATTTTAAAACTCGAGTTTTTAAAATCTTTTTCTTGATCCAATCTTTACACTTAAATCTTGATAAAATACTTCCTAGGATTACACCAAAGAGAGTTCGAATAGGTGATAAAATCTGGATCAAAATCTGACTGGATGGAGGCAAGTTCACCACAATTACCCATATATATATATATATATATATATATATATGAAGCACTCGTTTGATGGTTCACCTAAGAAAAGCCAGAAACTCGAGAACCTCTGACAGGCGAATCCTTTCTAACCTTCGTCTCCGACCCCTACGTCATCGCCAGATTACCGTCAAGGACTACAGTGGTCGGAGAACCACCTGTGCGCAGTAGGAACATAGCACGTTGCTCTGTTAGGAAATGCAGCGAGGTACCCCCTTTACGACCAAATTTCTTTTTAGTTTTTTGATTATTTTTGAATCTATAAACTGTCTTGATGCATCAAGAAAGGGATTGGGATGCGTCTTGATGCACCATGACCGAGTAGTAGCATATGCATTGGGATGCGTCTTGATGCCTCATGACCGAGTAGTGCACAATTTTTTTTATCCAACCCACGATCAAGATCTTCCAGCAGTCGTCTTCGCTCTAAAGCTTTGGAGACATTATTTGTACGACAAGAATGTAGACATTTATACCGATCATAAGAGCCTCAAGTATGTTTTCATACAAAAAGAGAAAAACATAAGACAACGTAGTTTGTTAGAGCTAATGCAGGATTATGAGATCGAGCTACATTACCGTCCGGGTAAGGCTAATGTTTTGGCAGATGCATTAAGCCGTAGGCCCGTGGCTCATTTTTTGGCTATATAGAAAGAGTTGCAAGAAGACTTGCAGAAGATTGGAATTGAAGTAGTATTGCCCGGAGACGAAGACGTACTAGCCAATCTTTAAGTGCAATCATCGTTAGTAGAGAGGATCAAGGCAACACTACCCACAGACATGAGATTTCGACGACTTAGAGAGAGGACCGAAGCCAGAGAGCAAACGATATTAAGAATTTATCCCGATGAGACATTATGATGTGGTGTTCGCCTGTATATCCAAAACAAAGAGCTACGATAGGAATTGATGGCCAAAGCACATAGCTCGACCTACTCCATACACCCCGAAGGAACCAAGATGTATTGAGACTTGCAGTAGCACTATTGGTGGCACAGGATGAAGCGGGAGATGGCTCATTTCGTGGCCAAGTGTTTGGTATACCAACAAGTGAAGACAGAGGACCAAAGGTCAACTGGATTGTTGTAGCCGCTTCCAATTCCCGAGTGGAAGTGGGAGAACATTACCATGGATTTCATTACGGGATTTCCTCGGAGTCGTAGTGGATGAGATGCTTATGGGGTTTCCTCGGAGTCTTAATGGACGATATACCGTATGGGTGATAGTGGATAGACTTATAAATCATCCTACTTCATACCTTTTAGAGTGGGCCAATCCACGAAAGTTTTGGCTGACATGTACATGAAGCAAATAGTAAAGCTATACGGTATGCCAATTAGCATCATGTCGGATCAGGACTCGAGATTCACCTCCTATATTTGGAGGAGCATGTAAGAAATCTTAGGCACCCCTTTGAAGTTTTGGCATGGCCTATCACCCATAGATCGACGGACAGTCAAAGCATACTATTCAGATGCTAGAAGACATGTTGAGAGCGTATATGCTTGACTAGCGGATCATAGGAAGACCATCTCCATCTTGTGGAATTTTCTTACTACAATATCTATCAAGCGAGCATCCAGATGGCTCCGTTTGAAGCATTGAATGGTAAGAAGTATCGATCGCCTATTTGTTGGAGCGACATAGGAGAGCGACATATATTGGGTCCTGCGTTGGTCGTGAGCATAGTAGAGAATGTGAAGAAGATACAAGGCCACCGACGAGCAGCGCAGGATCTACAAAAGCAGTGCACAGATTATCGTCGTCGATCCTTGGAGTTTAGGGAAGGAGACCATGTTTTTTTGAAGATACCATCCACTAGAGGTACGATTCGATTCAGAGGACGTGGCAAGTTGAGTCCAAGATACATCAGCCCTTTCGATGTCTTAGAACGAGTTGGAGAAGTTGCCTATAGATTGGCGTTGCCACAGTCGCTAGAGGGAGTACATGACATATTCTATATGTCACGGCATAAGAGATATGTGGTAGACAACAGTCATCTGCTTGATCACTCCGAAACCACGTTGATTTGAGCATGTCGTACCAAAAGCAACCAAGAGCAACCAATAGGCATCCTTGATCGTCGAGTGAAGGTGTTGCTGAATCAATCCATCCCAGTAGTTTGGGTAGCATGGAAGCATCACTCGCCAGGAGAGTTTACTTGGGAGCACGAAGATGACATCCGAAATCGCTGCCCTTATTTATTCGAAAGCCAAGGTACGACTTTCATATGTTAGTTTCCTTTACCTTCACATTGCATTACATACCCCAATCGTAGTTTTAATTTCGAGGACAATTTTTTTTAAGTTGAGTAGCATGTAAACCCCTAGCTTTTATAAAATTTTATTATAGTTATTTTAATATTTTATGAAAAATTTGTATTTATTTAAGAGGTTAGTAAATATTTATATAATTTTTTCTTATAAAAAATAAATAGCAATAATTTCCTAGTATTTTGTTTTCAACATTGATACTAATTTTTTTTTTGAAAGGTAAATATTGATTTAATAAATTTCTAGGATTTAATTCTTGTATTTATGGTATATATATATATATATATATATATATATATATATATATATATATATATATATATATATATGTTATAGAAAAAATATATATATATGTTATACATATATTTATATAATTATATGTATTTTAGATGTAAAATAAATATATTATAGATAGCAAATATGTTTGTACATGGCTTGATTTTACGTAAATAATTTTTATATTATTGTAGAACCAAAGTATAGATTTTTAGAAATTTTAGAGAAATTGTGAGCTATATATGTATATAATAGGATAAATGTATATAGATTTATATACAAAGATATTATATAAAAAAAGGAAAACCTTAACTCACGAGATTTTTCCCAAAATCTCGTGAGATAATAAACCCAGGAACCCCTACCATGGCAGCTATAGATTCGAATGATAGAGATTTTAAAACTCGAGTTTTTAAAATCTTTTTCTTGATCCAATCTTTACACTTAAATCTTGATAAAATACTTCCTAGGATTACACCAAAGAGAGTTCGAATAGGTGATAAAATCTGGATCAAAATCTGACTGGATGGAGGCAAGTTCACCACAATTACCCATATATATATATATATATATATATATATATATATAAAATATATATATATATATATATATATATATATATATATATATATATATATATATATATATATATATATATATATATATATATATATATATATATATGAAGCACTCGTTTGATGGTTCACCTAAGAAAAGCCAGAAACTCGAGAACCTCTGACAGGCGAATCCTTTCTAACCTTCGTCTCCGACCCCTACATCATCGCCAGATTGCCGTCAAGGACTACAGTGGTCGGAGAACCACCTGTGCGCAGTAGGAACATAGCACGTTGCTCTGTTAGGAAATGCAGCGAGGTACCCCCTTTACGACCAAATTTCTTTTTAGTTTATTATTTTTGAATCTATAAACTGTCCTAGGAACCCTACATGACCCTCTCAAAATCCTGCCAAGGGGATTTGGACATCATCGTCTGACCTGTCTGTTAAAACGACACGAAGTTGATGAGAAAAATAGTTTCTAACACAGTTTTTACATAGCCAACCCACCTTGTTTGAAGGCTAATTTTGATCAACTCATGTGAAATTTTCAAAAACCAATTCCAAAGAGTTTTAAATAACATATACGAGATTAAAACTTTTTTGTAGATGATGATTTCATTTAATATGTGCGAAGTTATTTGATATCAAAAATCAAGAAACTATTTTTAAACTATAGAAAATTTGGGAAATATTTTCGATACGGCGTGTGCCTCAACAAACTGGATAACGTGGTCACAATGCATGAGCATCGAAAGATGTGTATAAATGTTGTCAACGTGTTGGATTCGATGAAACTTGATTTCGTCGTGCGTGCGCGACAAAATCGAGGCACATCGATCGAGATTTCCCGTATCGGCTATTTTGCAAACTATCCCCTAACTTCCTGCACATTCATCATCTCGAGACGAAATTGCGCCAATATGACCATATCATTTTTTGGTCCTCTGTGCCTTATTTGGCCCAATTCTGAGAGGGTCGACAGGAATGCTATTTTGGCAAGCCTGCGACCCGATCCAATGAGCAAATTTGTGCATGGCCCACCATAATCCAACTTTGGATATAAGGTTGGATTCGTATCACCAAACCAAACCCACAAACATATACTTTGACGATTTTAGAGACCTTAGGTATTTACGTACTTTTCGGTACAAAACTGTCCAACGATGGACATCGTTTTGACCCGAAATTACAATTTTGCCCATGTGTCTAAAATTTGACTTTTGGGTAGACATTTTAAAACATAAGTTTTACACCAAAAACATTTGTAATGTCTATTTCAGCATTCAGAGTTGTTTGCGTGATTTGACTTTACATTGCTATCAATATGATCACTGGACTTTGCTATTTCTGCGCACCACCCTCAGGCAAGAAACCTTGGCATTATGTTATGTCTTTTATTGCTATTTTATTTTTTCTCTTTCTATTCAGTTCTTATTATATACTGTATGTTTTTATCTCATTATGCGTCCAAGTCATACTTGAGTGTAAGCGACTGCTCTAGTTGTTTTACTACTTTTATTTCTTATGCTTCATTGACTGAGCACTAATTGACTGTCCACTCAAATAAGATATTGGTATATCTTACATGGCCTTGATACTTGCTTTATCACGAGTGTGAGTCACATATAGGACACGGACTCGCGTAGTCGGATGGCCGTCGGTACGTATAAGACGTGCGACGGTTAGGAATAACTGCCAATAGATTTGCATGATTAGTAGACTTTACAGTTACTATGGGTTCATATGAGTCATGAAGATGACCATACTAGGCATTAGGTGGGAGAGAACAATTCCTTAACGTATGGTCCGCTTTTACACTTTTTCTTGTAACCTGGAAGCTCTGCTGGAGATACGGGTAAGCTTACCCCCTCTGGTTGGCCACTGATGTTTTCAAACATATGCGCTTGATTCGTGGTGCCTAAGAGGGGACTACAACAGATCCCATTATTAGCCAGAAGTTTCCATGCGTTGGAGGCTTGTTCTTAATAGATATGAACACAGTAGAATGGTTAGGAACCCTATTGCATGCATCTTTATTTTTATTTCACAATTTATATGGTGTGTTGTTTTTTGTATCTTGTTACGTCCCTCTGAGGAACTAATGTCTTCTCCAGGCTTAGATGATCAGGAATTTTCCCAGGAGTACGGTTCGACACTTGATCTATCCTTCGCAGACGATGTAGTCTCGTATTCCGAGATCTAATTCTATATCTATCATATGAGACTTTGTAGTGGGCATCTTTTTTCTAGTTTTTTATTTTGAGGAGGTCGGACTCCAGTATCTAAGGCATTTTTTATAGCTGCTTGGAAGTAGATCTGTTTTCACTCGACTATATCTTTTGACTTTTTTTATTTATATTCTATTTGGACTAGATGAGATGTAGTTATACTGTGATGTGGCCAGTGATTATTATTGCTTACAATGCATGTGTACATACGAGAATTCCATATATTGGAGTTCGTAGGTATGCAGCTGGCATATCTATGTACCTAGTCTTATATATTATGGGACTGGAGCGTTACCCCATCACCGTGCCTTGTACTAGCAACTTACATTATCTTTGTGTCTCTAGACCATTCTTTTGCCAACAACATCAATGTGTCGACTCATGCTTGCCTTTCTAGCTCATAATTTGAATGCAACAAAATGGTCATGCCATTGAATGTTGAGGCTGTGCCTCATAATTCAACACAACTTAGCCAAACTTTATCTTACGATCCTCCTGACTTAAACCATGAAACTGAATTCTGAACTTGTAGAACTTATGTTGACGACTCAAGCATGATGCAATATCTCGTGACAAAGCACATGTCTTTGTTATAGCCGAATCTTAGGCTTCATAAAACTTATGGTGCAGATCGTGCATACAATTCGTGAATCATTAGTACCGTAGCTATACTCTTTTTGACTCAACCGACACCATACATACAGGTTGCCGCTCAATATACTGACTCATCTATATGAATGCTCACTAGCAATGTCAAGCTATCTTGGACATGGCTGAGGATAGTTGATGGTCATCCAATGCAGGTAGCTAGCCCGTGGAAGCCCCAAATCTCCTATATGGTACATCTAGCATCTTACTTTAGCCATCTCATTTCCCCGGGGGATGACATGATCCCGAGGTCCCGACGGTCAATGTCAAGGAAGAGTACACCTTGTGCACAAGTTGTCCATGAACACGCACCTACGACGACTTTTAGACTCGACGTAAATGCAAGGCCTATTGATGATACAACTTTACTTCCTTTTACTTCACTTCTTTACTCTTGATACTTCTTTGCAGAGCCCAAACCAAGAATTGCCTTGGCGACTACCGGTAGCATGAAATTCTCATCTTTGAAACCCAAAAAATGCTACTGTATAGCCTTCTTACTTGACTTGAACAAGACATGTCCCTTCCATGTCATATACCGTGGCATACTTTGTATAACTAACTGTATAATCGTGGGACCATGCATGTGCTCAACTTGAGCAACCTCATAAATCATGCCGTACAACTTAACTCGTGGGACGAGCAAAGCCTATGCCAAGCCTTGCATCGTAGAAGCATGCAATGAGACTTGGGCGACAATTATGCTATATCAAGCATTCGAAAGTGGCACAATACATATGTTATCGAGTATTTATTTTGTGCGACGCCTATGACTATGTTAATTTTATAGCCATATGGCAACGTAGACCAACTTTCCTTCTCCTAAGCCACGGGACGAAGGACCGAGTGTCATTTTGAAAGCACGTCGTGCACAATTCTAAGCCGACCGTAGAACCTTTCGATATTCTAACTCAAGCTGACTCAAGTTAGAATTATTCCATTAGCTATGTGGATTTGCTTATTTTATTATCAAGCCTATTAAGTGCATTGAAAACTTTTGTTTATTAGTGTGAAGGCCAAGTTGAGACAAGTTCACCGAAGCCACCTACCTGAGAGAGGAGTTGTCTCGATCGAGCAGTACTTCGAGCAGGCCGTCACATGGCTATATCCAAACGCCATTGGGGTTTTGATTCCTTCGATTGAACTGAGCGGAATGGGGCAGTACATTATACACCACTCAAAAAAAGTTTCGCCCTCAAAACATACTGAATACACACTCATCGACTTATAACTTATTACTTGAATTACATCACTAGCCATAACTTTCAACGTCATGATCTCCAATATGTTTTTACTCAATTCAAGCCATGCTCGTGCCTTAGCTATCTCTCGTATCAAATGAATAAATCATTTAAATCAAGCAACAATTTTATAACATGATCGTTAAGTCATGCGTTCGTCATCTCCTAGTCGAAACCTAGTGTTATCCTATCGTAATCAATCTCAAAAATCTGACTTGCATCAATGCCTCAATTAATATTCAAGTTTATTTCAAATCTAATGATTGCATTACCATCAATATTTTGTTTCGAAACTCACGATCTCACAATTCTTCGATACAGTTTCGTTCCCTTAGTCTTACTTGATTTCACATATCACTTAGTTGGATCGTGTACATATTCAGGGCATTCCCAAAATATATATATTTCAAACAAGCATCGTAATAGAGCATCCTCCATTCCCACTTGAGTCAGATCATGCATATATTCAAGCGTTCCTAAAATATATGTATTTCAGCTAAGCCTCATAAGTGGTGTCTCCATAATTTGAATCATTCTATCCACCAGTATCCAATCTTAGAAATCCCAAGATCAATCGTACTGATGCTTTCTCTCAAAACATGGACGTCTTGCCTAACCTCTAGGCCATCTCTCCAAGCTAAAGTCATCCGTCAGTATTAGAATCATCATCCTCAAACTAAAATATCAACACTGACCCCCAATCCTAATATCAAACCAAAGTTGATACTACGTGGTTTTCTCCCCAAGCTCGTATCAATCCGATTTCTAAAATTTGAGCATAGTTTTCTCTATTTGCATTTATGGCCTTTAGTCCAGGGGTCGAGTCGTTCAACAAAGCCATCCTACTGCAAGTTTTGCTGAACCAAATCCTCTACATATCACTATCGCACGTCCAAACTAGCAATTTGCATAGTCTATCTCTTCAAATATGTTCGATATAATCCACCTATCTATCATATCCAAGTCAAGTACACCATGAGACGATTTATCACTAAACCATAACTCTCATTCCATATTTCCTAAGTCCTTTACCATAATTTACGTATTCGATCCCAAGGTCATCTAGCATAGCAATATGTCATGCCCCAATTTTCCACGAGTCTGATTATCCACTCTGGACATGAAATCACCATACCAACGTTACCGTAGGGTAATTGCCCTCCTCAGGGCACAACTCTTGCTTTGAGTCTAGACTAATTTTTATCTCGATATGTAGATTGGATCTACTTAATCCTCAAACTTACTTAATCGTCGATCATAAGTTCGAACAATTTTCGAATTCACCTTCATATCAAACCATAAGTCGAAGTAATTCAATTGCCATGCCCTGATCTCTCTTAAGTTTGACGCTAGACATAAATCACCATGCCAGCACTCCCACAGAATGATCGCTCAAATCCGATGTGACACATGTGCAAGGTTGGAGTCACGCTCGCACAAGACAAGAATATCAATGTTGTAGTTATCACAAAACAATCAAGATACTTTCTTTTCATCCAAACATTCATTTCTATCAAAATCCTAAGCATAGCAACCAAGAAAAATAACATTTACATCGTCATTCTTTGAATTAAGTACCCCCGAGTTATCGCATATCGATCTACGATACGCCTCAAAACCCTCGATGATGTACATAACCTGATGATCTACCTTTGCATCAAACTCTGAATTGTACAACTGATGCTATCATCTGAACTGAATTACCCCAATCTTCCCGATATTCAAGATCAAATTCGATCATTATCTCTCGAACTAGTTATATGATAAATTCATTGAACTCAAAATCACGTATGCTTATCTGTCTATCTCACGTCATCAAGCAACATATTTTCTCAAATCGCATTGTTCTATGCTAGTTCATGTCATCGAGCAATATCTATCTCAAATCCTTAGTATCATTCTCGTATATTCGAATTATTTCTATGCACGCTATCATTCTAACTTTTCATATATGATTTATATCGCTGTCTTAATTGAGTCATTCATTTGTTACAACTTAAATTTTCTTCAATTTAATCTATCTACTCAATTATTTTCACATTTTGTACTTGTGCAATCATAATTCGATGCGTATCATTTTTAGTTTGTTCGAATCAGTTCATCCAAATCTTCAAGATTACAACTTACTCAATGGTACTCGATCTAAGGTTTTGTATACTATGACACTTACTGATAGACTTATTGGAACCCCGATCCTCATTTTGATCGACACCCCAAGGCTATCCCATACACCACTCAGGGATGAAGTCATTTGATACATCCTCAAAACAAATTTTGAATCACAATCAATTACTTCGAATCTTCGTTTGAACCATTCCTCAATTTCAAGCATATCCATCTATATCATCTTGACGATAACATCATCCGGTGGCACCCCAATCGATAGTCATCTTGTATTCTATGAGTCAAGTCAAAATCATTCCCATTTTGAAACAATTTGAAACACACACATAACTTTGCGAATAGCAACACAATTCTTGGTGTATATGCCTAACCTGACTTAGCTAACCGTTCCTTACGTGAAACCATCTTTTGTTCAATCGATTGTTCATTCGTAAGATTTTGCAAAATATATATACTTATGTATGGACATCACGCGGAACATTAAGAGGGAGCGCACCAACAAATCAATTTACGGAAACGACATTTAGCACAAAGCCATCATAGTTAAAAAATTCAATTAAAAGTCTAAGGACGTAAAGCCGTGCTTTGATACCTGTATGTCACGCCCTGGTCCCGAAGGACCGATCAACCTCGCTAAGGTGTGATGCCACGTAAGCCTAGTTTGTGCTCACGTAAGACGGGTTACATAACAGCTGATTATAGGCTAAGCGACGGAGTCGTCGTACAAAAGACTCAAGCAGAAAAGTTGAATTACATAAGAAACACAAGTATTCGAACACGAGTGTTGCAAGTAAAATCAGAACTTTTATTATTAATCCACAAAATTATAAAGGGGCATATGGCCATGATTACAATCACTCAGTCTCACTTTTCTCACAATACAAGTCACTCTGCTCTCTCTCATCTCTCAATATAACGCTTCATGGCTGCAACTTACGAAAGCTTCGGTAGGCAATGTCCATATATTATGTCCTGTATAAGTGAAGTCTTCCATGCGGCCATATGTCTTGATATGCTAAGGAACTCTATGCCACAACACGTCCAAGCGAGCTCCGCCTCTAGTTAGCGAGTACCTGTTACCTACACATGAATACCTTGTGAGTGTCAGTACACAACCGTACTAGTGGTGTGAGCTCCTCGCCCACCCTTACAAAACAAAACGTTCATTTTAATTAAGTGTAACATTATTTTTTTTATTGTCTTTGTAATCTTGCCTTTGCATGAATTTGATGGCATGGACTACTAGCCATATTTGTGTCACTAGACCATCACCGTGCCTTGTACCCACAACCTACTTTATCTTGGTGTTTCTTGACCATTCTCGTACTAACAATATTAATGTGTCGACTCGTGCTTGCCTTTCTAGCTCATACTCTGAATGCAACAACATGGTCGTGCCATTGAATGTCGAGGCTGTACCTGACAACTCAATATGACTTAGCCAAACTTTGCCTTATCGCCCTTCCTAAGTTAAACATTGAACACAATTCTAAATTTGTGGAACTTGTGTTGACGACTCAAATACGATGCCATATCTCGTGCTGAAGCACGTGTCTTTGCTATAGCCAAATCTTAGGCTTCATAAAACTTATGGTGCAGATCGTGCATACAATTCGTGAATCATTCATGCCGTAGCTATACATTTTTTGACTCAACCGACACCATGCATGCGAATTGCCACTCAGCATACTGACTCATCTATGAAGGGTCACTAGCAATGTCAAGCTATCTTGGACATGGCTGTGGATAGACGACTGTCATCCAACGTGGGTAGCTAGCCCGTAGAAGCCTCGAATCTCCTATGCAGTACATCCAGCATCGTGGTTTAGCCATCTCGCTTACCCAAGGGACGACATGATCCCGAGGCCTCGATGATCAATATCGAGGAAGACTACGTCTTGTGCATAAGTTGTCCATGACCACGCACCTGCGACGACTTCTAGACTCGACTTAAATGCATGGCCTATTGATGATACAACTTTACTTCCTTTTACTTCACTTCTTTAATCTTGATACTTCTTTGCAGAGCCCAAACCATGGATTACCTTGGTGACAACTGGTCGCATGAAATTCTCATCTTTAAAACACAAAACGGCTACTACATAGCCTTCTTACTTGACTTGAACAAGACGTGTTCCTTCCATGTCATAGACCGTGGCATACTTTATATGACTAACTATGGAATCGTGGGACCGTACACGTGCTCAACTTGAACAACCACATAAATCATACCATACAACTTAACTCATGGGATGAACAAAGCCTATGCCAAGCCTTGTACCGTAAAGCGTGCAATGACACTTGGGCAATAATTATGTTACATCAAGCATTCGACAGTAGGACAGTGCATGCTTTACTGAGCATTTATATTGTGCGACTCCTATGACTATATTAAGTTCATAGCCATGTGGCAACATACTCCCAAGCTATGGGACGAAGGACCGGGTGTCATTTTGAAAGCATGCCGTGCACAATTTTAAGCCGACCGTAGGACCTTCCATATTCTAACTCAAGCTGACCCAAGTTAGGATTATTCCCTTAGCTATGTGGATTAGCCTCTTTTATTATCAAGCCTATTAAGTACATTGAATTTTTTTTTTTATTATTGTGAAGGCCAAGTTGAGGCAAGTTCACCTAAGCTACCCACCTGAGTAAGGAGTTGCCTCGACCGAGAAGTACTTTGAGTAGGCCGTCGCATGGCTATGTCCAAATGTTGTTGGTGTTTTGATTCTTCGGGTTGAACTGAGCGGGACGAGGCATTACAAATAATTCAATTATAAAACTAAATAAAAGTCAAGTCTAAAGACTATATAGTTGGATGGTCGCATCTTAGGATTTCTCCTAACACGAAGGTATGATGTTATGGTCAAATGGTATAACTAATGAGTATCATAGGAATCTCCAATAAGTTCATGTAGTAAAAGCTTCCAAACTAGTGGTTATGGTTAAACTAAAGTAAGAGAAGTTAGAAAATATGTCATACACTATAATTATAGGACAATTGTTTAAAGATAAGAGAAATTAGCTAAACCAAAATAGAACAGACCTGAGCTAAACCTGCATACTCTGAGAGCTCATCTTGATGTCAAACTAAAGAGAGCAATGAAAGCACAAGAAAATGCATTGAATCACAATCAAACATATACCCAGGTTTCTTAGACAAGAACATTATCTATGGCCAGAATCAGCTTTTTTTATCCACATGTTTCCCGAAACAACAACAGCATCACGAAAAAGGTTAGTGTAGCTATAAGCCAAACAACTTGTATATCGTCTCTGTCATATTGTGTAGTCAGTTGAATCATTGAAAGTCTTAAGATGCAATCAAAAACATAAAAAGTCAATTCTCTTTGAAGTTATAAACAAAGATATAAAATACAACACTACTTTCTAATAGAACTATAATAAGACCATCCAAGAATTCAAGATACAAGAAGTACCATTAACTTCAAACTTTTGATCCATTTCATGCTATTATGTATAGGAATGTCTCTCATTCATAATTTTAATCTTGTTCATATATAGACTCTAATATATAAAGATGACACAATTAGTTCATATCTAGAAAGGATAAGTCAGCACAATTTGGACCATTTTAGTATAAATGTTCTAGGATTTCAATAGTATTTGATTCTAGCTTGTTAATTTATCTTATGAAATATACCTCATGTATGGTAAATATTTACATGCGCCATCATTGCAATAACAATTAGGAAGCTCAAATCAGAATGCTTGTTGGCACCGAGAGTGAGATGTGGTTGAGTACATGGTAGGTTGTAGTGCAAGGGTTGTGCAATCCATTGGCACAACCCATCTTTTCCAAACGGTTATCTTTGAGATCGAGAGCCGTAGCCCTAATAGAACTCTTCCCAGTCTTTCACCTCGGCATGAATACTGGATGGTTATATCTCTGCAAGTTTTATAATGAAGAAAGATACTTAAATCTATTGGAGAAGAATGGTTCAAAAAAGTTTTATCGTAAAATCCTAAAGTATCGACTTCCAACTTACTTGAGAATATGCAAGGGTATGAATATAGCCCATAGTTGATCTTATTTTATCAAATTACCAGCATAATTAGCATCCACATAACCCTACAACTGGCTCAATTCATGTTTAGTATTATGAAATAATAAACTGAGATCGATGAGCCCTTTAGATACTGTAGTATCCACTTCATGACCTCTATTAAAGCCTTCTTGTATATAACATGAACCAACTCACCAAGCTGACTGTATACGATAGATCATGATGAGTGCACACCATCATATATATCAAAGAACCCACTACACTCGCATAAGGAACCCGAGACATTCACTTTCTTCTCCTCTGCTTTTGGATACTCTTTGAAGAACAACTTGAAATAGCCCTACGATCGAGGATAACTTAAAATAGCCGCTCTAATACCTTCTCAATGTAATTCCTTTAGAAAATTCGTAGATTTGTAGCCTTCTGCTCGTCTTATTTCTATCATAATTATTTTCTCCACCTAAGTCCACCATGTTAAACTTTGTACTAAATAAAGTTTGAGTGCCTATATATTTATTGTACTCTTAGAAGCGATCAACATATCATCATACAAAAGGAGGTATTCCCATGAGCCCCCTTGACTACCATACTAACATATGGAAAAATTGGTTTTCAACATAAATGAATCAAAGCACTTGTACCACTACCTCAAGAATGCTTGAACCTGTATAGAGTCTACTTGTGTTCACACAAGTGATATTCCTTGTCGTCATCCATAAATTCTGGATGCCTTATGAAGATCTTCTCTTCCAACTCTTCATGCAAAAATATTATATTTACATTATTTGCTCTAACTCTATATTCTGAGTAGCCACCAATGTCAAAACACCCATATAGAAGTATGCTTGACTACTGGAAAAAAATCTTGTTGTAGTCTATCCCCTCCTTCTGATTGTACCCCCTTTGCCACTATACATGCCTTGTACTGTTTGCTCTCGTTCTTCATGAATAACCATTTACATCTAATAGTTATTTTGTCCTTTGATACATGAATTAGATTCCAGGTAATGTTCTTCCTAATTAATCCATCTCTTTTGTCATGGCAATTATCCAGCTATCTATGTCCTCTTGTCTAATGACTTCTTTATAATTACTTAGACAACCTATTTTCATAATTAGACCAAAAGCGACCACATCTTTGAAAACACAACATACTGGTGGTCTGTGTGTACGCCTTGGTCTTCTCAAAGCTAATGTTTATGGGTCCTCATGGTGTTTTCCTCGCCCTCCATTTTTGTATACTGTTCATCATCTTCCATACTAATAAGTTGTATGGTGCATCAAAGTTCATTTTATATGAGTTCCAAAAATGTCCACCTATACCGAGTCATGGTAACCTAATGTGTCACTAACCCATTAGTCTTTTCTGTCATATATTTCAACATAGAAGCCTCGTCGACGATTATATCCCGACCAATGAACTCCATTTTACCTTGTAGATCCCACAACTACCCTTTGACTCCTTGTTTCCATACAAAGAAGGCGTAATTTCATGAGTTTGACTCCATCTTGGTCCTATCCTTCTAATTCAAGAGGGAATATGCAAGACATGCGGATCACATCTCACTATGTTTCCCCTTCATATCTCTTCAAGAATATTAAGATGAATGGTTGTAGATGGTGACTTGTTTACTAAATAGAGCGTATAACTACTGCCTCATTCAGATGTCCTCTGTAAGATTGGGTTGTAACTGCATGCTCTAGGATGTCTCTGGTAGTGTCTTATTTATGCGCTCCTCTACCCCACTTTGCTATGGACATCATAAAACTGTCCACTGCCTCTGTATGTCATGCTCTCTACAATAATCCAAAAACACTTTGGAGGCCGTCTTCTAGTATCATTCTCCCTTTTTGTTTCTCCATGGCCATCTTCCTCTATCGGAATCTAGCAAACACTTCAGTGTTGTACTTTATTGGAAAAAAACTCGTACATTTTGTAATGGTCCTAATACGTTCGAGTGGAAAATAATCAAGGAACCCAACATTCTTATGAATTGTCTTCTTAAAGCCAACCCTATGTTGCTTACCCATTTTGTAGAACTTATAAAATTCTAATTTTTACTCCTTCATGCCCATTAACAAATCAACAACAAACTTAGATCCCTCTCACTCATCTGGTCTAGACATAAATGTTATATTATTATGGTATCCTTTACCTTTTCTCCTGCAACACATGTTATCGTGATACCGTCCATATGATACAAGTTCGACGATAATCTATATCCGATCATGACCATCAGATTGCCTTTACTGTCTTCAATGAATCGACTTGGCCAACGAACTTGTAACCAGGCACGTCCAATGTGCCCAAAGAAATAAGGTTCTTTTTCAACTCTGGAATGTGTCTTATGTTCACAAGTATTAGCATCTCTCCATCGAACATCTTCATCTTGATGTTCCCTATGCTAATGGTATTTCTTGGTGCATTATTCCCCATGATAATAATATCATAATTAAACACCTTATAGGTAAAGAACTACTTTATATTTTATAACATACGATACGAGCATCCAAAATCAAGAATCCATGCCAAGGAGAAACTTTCCTTCCCACTATGCACGATAAGTACATCATACACCGGCTCCTCGACTTCTTGAGCAACACTTGCTTGACTCTGACTGCTTAAACTGGCAACTCCATCCTTCTTCTCTAGACACTACTTGTAGTTTGTACATTACTTCTTTATGTGTCTTGACTATTTACTGAAGAAACATGTATCATTCTCACGCATGGATGATTTGGACTTCTCTCGACTACTTTTTTTCTTCATTCATACAATTCGACATTCCTTTTTAATTAGCAAATAACCCAAGTAACTCATCTATTCGATTTAGCCTCTTTATAATTTTTTTATTAAGAAGTGTAGTGGTCACCTCTTCTATCTCGAGAGTCTCTTTTCCATAGAGAATTGTTGTCATTAAATGTTGATACAATCCCAAAAGTGAAGAAAAGAGCAATACCACCTTGTCCTCCTCCTCCTCCTCTAAATTGACTTTAAGACACAAAAGGACCCTTAATTACTATCTTATTTAAGCATTTTGTATGATTAGGAATCTGAATCCCTTCCTTTCAAGCGTAGACTATACAGTTTCTTCTTGAGGTAAAACTTATTTGATAATGACTTTTTATGTACAAGCCCTCGAGATTCAACCATGAACCAGTCGTAGAAGTTTCTTCCATAAGATTATACATGATCTCATATGCCAGACAAAGCTTTATTTTGTTATCCCTCTGATTATGTCTTCTTTTGAGTCATCCATTAATAACTGAAGGTTTCTTCTCCTTTATTGTGATGACCATAAAGACTCCATCTTTAATTAGTAAAGCCCTAACCCTTCTCTAGCACAACAGTATTTCTCATTTTTATTAGATTTCTCCACCTAGAACTTTGTGTTATTTACTTTGTTACTCGTCGTCCCAAAATCCGAAAATCTGGGACTTTAATGAGACAAATGATTTTAAAAAGATAACCAGTCTAGGAAGATTTGGAGAGGACCATTTTTATTACCTACCATTGACCAAGATCTATGAGTTATAAATCCCTTTAGTTTTCATAGCTATGATATCAATTATTATACACAAAGCAAAAATACGACAATATCACTATAATGAAAAAAATAACAAATAACAATAATATTATCAAACGATAAACACAAAGAATACAAGGATTTACGTGATTCGATCATGATCGACCTACTCCACGGGAGAATGGGAGAAATTTTTGTTGAATCAATAATAAACCTTACAAATGGAATACAAGTCTCAAGTGCAACCCTCTCCTTAGTAAGTTCTCCAACGAGATATCCTTCAACCTCTCCCAAAGAATCCATTAATGGCTATCTAGCAAAATCCTATAAATTCTAGCTTTTAGTAATCAATAGCCTTAAGCACTTGTCTATCTACAAAGTAGGTTGGTGGAGGCATTAAATTCTTCCTTATAACTTATAACTTGGATCGATATGGACCGTTAAATCCAAACTTTAGATCGGATATGCTTATTAAATAAGAAAATCTAGACCATATGATATTCCATTTGTGAGACCCTATTTGTCTTAAAACCTATTGGATGACTTTTCAACTTTTAAGTATGTCGGCAGTATACCACCGATATGCCTCCATGACGATACTAGTTGTATTCCTGCTGGTTTTGAGATGTAAGTTCTATCACGGCCTTAGTTGGCACCCATAGCACTTTGAATGAGTATAAGTCAAACCTAACAAGCTCCACCCACTACCATCATCTCCTCCCCGAGCCCTTTGCTTAGTTTACCATTGCAATATTGGCTCTACAATCATTATCCCTCGAATCATTCACAACATCAATTTTCTCAAACCCAAATTTGTATATTGTTCACCCGTCTATCTCAAGTCATCGAACAACATTTTTCTACAAATCACATCATTTCTTTCTAACTCAAATCATCTAGCAACATCCATCCCAATTCCCTAAAGTTATTCTTAAATATTTGAATCATTTTCATGAATGCTATTATTCGATCGTGCTAACTTTTCGTATACGATTCTTATCGACTTCCTCGATCGAGTCATGCATTCGCACACCTTAACTTTTTTTTGATTCAGTTTTACCTACTCAATCATTTTCACGTTTCATACTCGCGCAATCCTCAATCCCGTGCACGTTCTGTGCGCCTCAATTTCTAGGTTGTTCGAATCAACTCGTCAAATCTCAAGACTACAACTTATTCAACGATACTTAATCCATGGCTTTGCATACACGTGACGCTTGCTGATAGACTAACCGATACCCCGCATACTCAATCGATCGATCGACATCCCTGAGGCTATCACATACACCACTCAGGGATGAAGTCATTCAACAAATCCTCAACTTATCATTCGATTCACAATCGACTTCTTTAATTTTTTTGTTCAAACTATTCATTAAATTTTAAGCACGCTCATCTATATTGTACCGACGTTATCGTCGCTTGATAGCAACCCTATCGATAGTCATCCCCCTTTACTCAATCAAGTCCAAATCATTCTCGTTCGACATAGTTCGAATCCCGCACTCGACTTTTCTAAGGTAGACATAACTTTGGTGTACATGCCCAGCCCGACTTAGCCAACCGTGCTTACGCGAACCATTTTTTGTTTTGTCAAAAACTGTTCTCCTATGTTTTACAAAATAGATAGACTTATTGTATAGACATTCCGTGGGATATTTGAGAGAGCGCGCACCAATGATATCAACTTTACGGAAGCAATAATTCAGAGTTTATAAAAACAACGGAGTTAAAGAATTCAATCGAAAGTCCAAGGAAGTGAAGCCGTGCTCTGATACCATTATGTCATGCCCCGCTCCCGTAGGAGCGATCGTCCTCGCTAAGGCGTGATACCGCACGAGCCTAGATTGCGCTCATGCAAGGCGAGTTCCATAACGGTCGATTACAGCGGCTGCGATAGGGTCGTCGCACAGAAGTCCCAAGCAGAGATATTGAATATGCCAGCAGAAATTTAGAACAAAAGATAACTCATTCAAAAGATGCATTTTATTGATATTGAAACAAAGATTACAATAGGGCACAAGGCCAAGATTTATAAGTCACTCAAGCTCACTCTTCTCACATTACAAGTCACTCAACTCTCTCTCATCTGTCAATACAAGTCTTGAACTAGCGGATGCTTCGAAAGGCGACGTCTATACATTATGTCCCGTATAAGTCCTGACTCTACGCGGCCACATACCTCGAATCGCCAAGGAACTTTGTGCCTCGACGCATCCAAACGAGTTCCGTGCTACAAGCTTCTACCTGTGCCTGCACATAAAAACTGTGTGGGTGTCAGTACTCAACTGTAGTAGTGGAATGAGCTCCTCGCCCACCCATACAAAACCAAATGTTTGATTTACTTTGTGCAACTTAGACCCTTTGTATTGTCTTTCTAGTCTTACCTTAGGAATCAGTTTTAGGACAGATGCCATTGTTTTGTGTCTTTAGACCTTCCCGTGCTTGCGACAATAATGTCAACTCAAAAACGTTAACCTATCAAGTCGTGCTTGCCTTTTCGGCTATAATCAGAGACGCAACTACGCAATAGTATCCAATTTCCATGTAACCGTGTTACGTCTTTGAGGCAGTGCCTTGCCACTTACTGACTTGCCTATGCTTGTGTTCTGACCGCGCGACCGTGCCTCATATATCGAGGTCGTGCCCAGCAACTCAACGTAACTTCACCCAACTTGCCCTACGACCCTTCTCGACTTAAATCACAACAACCTAAGTCTAACTAATACAACTCTATACCAACGACTTAACACTCGACGCCACATCTCGTGCCGAAGCACGTCGCCTTCATTGTAGTCAAATCTTAGGCCCAGACAATGTGTTCTAATTGTGTACACCATCAACTCGACTCAATCCAAAGGCACATATATGGATTGCCGCCCGTGCCGACCCACCTATATGAATGGTCACTGGCATTAACTAGCCATCGTGGACATAGCCTGGCAAACGGGATCCTTACACCGCAAGTAGCAATCACCGATGCAAGTCCCCGAACTACCGATTTCTTCATACCCAGCTCGGCTATAATTTGTTCTTCCTAGGCCGAGTCGGTCCCGTGGCCCCGGGTTGCCGCTCGAAGAACCATTCCCTTGTCGACAAGTTGTCCATGACCACGCACCTACGCTAACTTCTAGACTTAACGTAATTGCATGGCCTAATCATCGCCACTTAGTTCCTTTGCTTTACTTATTCTACTTTTCATACTTCTTCTGCAGAGCCCAAACCAGGGTTGCCTCGGCGACTGACCTGCAGTCCCGTCACATTTCTGTCGGTGACTAACCATCGCTCAAACTTTCCATTGTGACTGACCATCACTCAGACCTAACAGTCTTTTGAACTCAGGGAACGGCTACGACATAGCCTTCCCATTTAACTTAAATATAACGTGTTCCTTAAGTGTCAACAGACCGTGGCTAACTTCCCACTGAACTAACCGTGGCTCGTGTCTTAAACTAACTCGTGTTCCACGCGTTGCTATCGCCCATGTCATACCTTATATGACGGGCCTTCGGATCGTGTGACTATTTAATTGACAACCGCAGAAAGAGCGGGACAACACTTGGAATGACTTAGGTCGACCGGCATAACTTTGCCTAACATACTCAAGCCTACAACTTAACCCGAGGGACGAGCAAAGGCTATGTCAAGCCTTGCATCGTGCAAGCGTGCATGCTTTATCGAGCATTTACGCGGGCGACGCCTATGACTTAGGCTAATTCATGGTTTTGTATCGAAGACCAACTTTCTTTCTCCCATGCCACGGGACGAAGGATCGAGTGTCATTTTTAAAGCATGCCGTGCACCAACTCTAAACCGACTGTGGGACCTTTTTCCATGTTCTAACTCAAATCTGACCCGACTTGGGATTATTTCCTTAGCTATGTGGATTCGTCTCTTTTATTATGAAGCCTACTTGTGCATTTGAAAACTTTTGTTTTATTAGTGCGAAGGCTAAGCTGAGGCAAGTTCACCGAAGCCACCCACCTGAGTGAGGAGTCGCCTCGACCGAATGATGTCTTCGAGTTGCCGTTGCATGCCTAAGACCGAACGCCGTCGGTATTTTGATTCCTCCGATTGACTGAGTGGGACGGGGCACTACATCATACACCACCCAGAAAAAAGTTTTGTCCTCAAAACTAACTGAGTACACTTATCGACTTATAACTTGATCTACATTCAAGGACTCTCGCACACACAACTCCTATGCATTTTTTCAACTCGAGCCACGCTCGTGCTATGGTTATCTTTTACCTCGAACCACTATATCCCGACTTAGGTAACTTACTCTAGTCGCACACACGGACAACTCAGTTCTAGGCAAACCATCCGATCAACCAATATTCAAGTTTGTCTCAACCAAATGATCGCACTACCACCAATCTTTTCTTTGAAACACGACTTCAAAATCCTCGACCCTTTTCTATTCCTCTCGTCTCACTTGATTCAACGTATCACTTAGTTTGATCGTGCAGATATTCCAGGCGTCCCCGAAATACAAGCATTTCAGCCAAGCCTCGTGATAGAGAATCTGCCATCACCACTCGAGTCAGATCGTACACCTATTCAGGCATCCCTGATATATATACATGTCAACCAAGACTCGCGAGTGGTGCCTCCATAAATCCTACCACTTCACACTCGGACGTCTGCCTATTCACTAGGCTATGTCTTTCCGTCGGTATTGAAATCATAGTTTCCAAACAACGATATCAACACTGACCCCATCATAAGGTCAAACCAAGTTGATAGTACAGGATTTTCTACCCAAGTTCGCATCACTCCGATTTCTAAACATCGAGCATAGATTTCCTACACACATCCCGACATTTGTCGTACGAGGTCTGAGTCATTCAGCAAAGCCATCTACGATAACTTACATTTCAACCAATTCCTCGATATATCAATATCACTCATTCATCAAGCCATTTCATATAGTCTATCTTTTCGAACACGTTCGACATAATCCACCTATCAATCCTTCTCAAGTAAAACACGCTACGACACGATTCATCGCTAAACCATAATTTATATTTCATACTCCCTAAGTCGTTCATCACAATTCACGTATTCGATTATAAGGTCATCTAGCTTAACAATATGTTGTACCATGATCTCATGCGAGTCGAATTATCTATGGTGGGTATGAATCGCCATGAACACTCTCGCAGGATAATCATCCTCATCGGGACGTAACTCTTATTTTGTGTCTAGACTAATTCATTATCGATACGTAGATTGGATCTATTCAATCCTCAAGTTTACTCAATCATCAATTGTAAGTTCAAACATCCTAGAATTCACCTTCGTACCAAACCAACAAGTCGAAGCAATCCAATTTGTCGCGTCCTAATTTTTTGGGTTCGATTATTCCTGCGACATGAATCACCATGTCAGCTCTCACGCGGAACGATCGCCCCAAATCTGACGTAACACATGTACGAGACTGGAGTTGCGCTCACGCAAGACAAGATCGTCGACGTTGTGGTTATAAACGCAATCATCAAAACACTTCTATTTTCATCCACCTAAGTATAGCATCCATCGGAATGATAACACTTGTACGATCATCATTCCTCGGATCCGAGTACCCCCGAGTTATCGTATAACGAGATTTAATACGCCTTAATACCATCGACGATATACGTAACCTGACGATCTTTATTTGCAACGAATTTTGAGTCGTGCGAATAATTCTATCGTCTGACTGGATAATCTCCTCGACATTCAAATTCAAGTTCGATTATTATCCCTCGAATCATTCACAACATCAATTTTCTTAAACCCAAATTCGCGTATTGATCACCCGTCTATCTAAAATCATCGAGCAACATTTTTCTATAAATCACATCATTTATTTCTAACTCAAATTATCTAGCAACATCCATCCCGATTCCTTAAAGTTATTCTTAAATATTTGAATCATTTTCATACACACTATCATCCGATCATGCTAACTTTTCGTATACGATTCTTATCGACTTCCTCGATCGAGTCATCCATTCGCACACCTTAACTTATTTTTGATTCAGTTTTACCTACTCAATCATTTTTGCATTTCATACTCGCGCAATCCTCAATCCCGTGCACGTTCTGTGCGCCTCAATTTCTAGGTTGTTCGAATCAACTCGTCAAATCTCAAGACTACAACTTATTCAACGATACTCAATCCATGGCTTTGCATACACGTGACGCTTGCTGATAAACTAACCGACACCCTGCATACTCAATCGATCGATCGACATCCCTGAGGCTATCGCATACACCACTCAGGGATGAAGTCATTCAACAAATTCTCAACTTATCATTCGATTCACAATCGACTTCTTTAATTTTTTTGTTCAAACGATTCATTAAATTTTAAGCACGCTCATCTATATTGTACCGATGTTATCGTCGCTCGATAGCAACCCTATCGATAGTCATCCCCCTTTACTCAATCAAGTCCAAATCATTCTCGTCCGACATAATTCTAATCCCGCACTCGACTTTTCTAAGGTCGACGTAACTTTGGTGTACATGCCCAGCTCGACTTAGCCAACCGTGCTTACGCGAACCATTTTTTGTTTTGTCAAAAACTGTTCTCCTATGTTTTACAAAATAGATAGACTTATTGTATGGACATCCCGTGGGATATTTGAGAGAGAGCGCACCAATGAGATCAACTTTGCGGAAGCAATAATTCAGAGTTTATAAAAACAACGGAGTTAAAGAATTCAATCGAAAGTCCAAGGACGTAAAGCCGTGCTCTGATACCATTATGTCACAGCCCGCTCCCGTAGGAGCGATCGTCCTTACTAAGGTGTGATGCTGCACGAGCCTAAATTGCGCTAGTGCAAGGCGGGTTCCATAACGGCCGATTACAACGGCTGCGACGGGGTCGTCGCACAGAAGTCCCAAGCAGAGATATTGAATATGCCAGCGAAAATTTAGAACAAAACCTAAGTCATTCAAAAGATGTATTTTATTGATATTAAAACAAGGATTACAATATGGCACAAGGCCAAGATTTACAAGTCACTCAAGCTCACTTTTCTCACATTACAAGTCACTCAACTCTCTCTCATCTCTCAATACAAGTCTTGAACCAGCGGATGCTTCGGAAGGCGACGTCCGTACATTACGTTCCGTATAAATCTTGACTCCATGCGGCCGCACGCCTTGAATTGCCAAGGAACTCCGTGTCTCGACGCATCCAAGCGAGCTCCGTGCTACAAGTTCTACCTGTGCCTGCACATAAAAACTGTGTGCTAATCAGTACTCAACTGTACTGGTGGAATGAGCTCCTCGCCCACCCATACAAAATTAACACGTTTGATTTACTTTGTACAACTTAGTCCCTTTGTTTTATCTTTGTAGTCTTGCCTTAGAAATCAGTTTTAGGAGAGATGCCTTTGTTTTGTGTCTCTAGACCATTCCGTGCTTGCAATAATAATGCCAACTCAACAACGTTAACGTATCAAGTCGTGCTTGCCTCTTTGGCTATAATCAGAGATGCATCTACGCGATAGTACCCAATTTCCATGCAACCGTGCTACCTCTTTGAGGCAGTGCCTCACCACTTACTAACTTACCTATACTTGTGTTATAACAGCACGGCCGTGCCTCATATATCGAGGTCGTGCCCAACAACTCAATATAACTTCACCCAACTTGCCCTACGGCCCTTTTCGACTTAACTCGCAAGAGCCCAAGTCTAACTAATACAACTCTACGCCAACGACTTAACACTCGACGCCACATCTCGTGCCGAAGCACGTCGCCTTCGTTGTAGCCAAATCTTAGGCCCAGACATTATATTCTAACTGTGTAAACCATCAACTCGACTCAATCCAAAGGCACTCACGTGGATTGCTGCCCGTGCCGACCCACCAATATGAATGGTCACTGACATTAACTAGCCATCGTGGACATAGCCTGGCAAACGGGATCCTTGTACCGCAAGTAGCGATCTCCGATGCAATTCCCCGAACTACCGGTTGCTTCATACACAGATCGACTATAATCTGTTCTTCCTAGGCCGAGTCGGTCCTGTGGCCCCGGGTTGCCACTCGAAGAACCATCGCCCTTGTCGATAAGTTGTCCATGACCACGCACCAACGCTAACTTCTAGACTTAACGTAATTGCATGGCCTAATCATCACCACTCAGTTCTTTTGCTTTACTTCTTCTACTTTTCATACTTCTTTTGCAGATCCCAAACCAGGGTTGCCTCGGCGACTGACCTGCAGTCCCGTCACATTTCTCTCGATGACTAACCATCGCTCAAACTTTCCATTACGACTAACCATCGCTCAGACCTAACAGTCTTTTGAACTTAGAGAACGGCTACGGCATAGCCTTCCCACTTAACTTGAACATAACGTGTTCCTTAAGTGTCAACAGACCGTGGATAACTTCCCACTGAACCAACCATGGCTCGTGTCTTAAACCAATTCGTATTCCATGCGATGCTGTCACCCTAGTCATACCTTATATGACGGGCACTTGGAATGACTTAGGCCGACCGACATAACTTTGCCTAACTTACTCAAGCCTACAACTTAACCCGAGGGACGAGCAAAGGCTATGCCAAGCCTTGCATCGTGGAAGCGTGCATGCTTTATCGAGCATTTATGCGGGCGACTCCTATGACTTAGGCTAATTCGTGGTTTTGTATCGAAGACCAACTTTCTTTCATCCAAGCCACGGACGAAGGATTGAGTGTCATTTTCAAAGCACGCCGTGCACCAACTCTAAACCGACCATTTTCCACGTTCTAACTCAAATCTGACCTGACTTGGTATTATTCCCTTAGCTATATGGATTAATCTCTTTTATTATCAAGCCTACTTGTGCATTTGAAAACTTTTGTTTTATTAGTACGAAGGCCAAGCTGAGGCAAGTTCACCGAAGTTACCCACCTGAGCGAGGAGTCGCCTCTACTGAATGATATCTTCGAGTCGCCGTTGCATGGCTAAGACCGAACGCCGTCGGCGTTTCGATTCCTCCGATTGACTGAACGGGACGGGGCACTACATTGACTACCTAATGTCGATTACCACTTCAGTCGACCTCGGTCGATGTCCATCTTCTCTAATTCCAATAATGACCGCCCACTGTGATGTTGCCACCTACAGAGCATAACCTAACCCTAAGTTCAAGACCCCCTTCACATCTCTCTCATCTCACCTGTTAGATCTATATCTAATGTCTTCACATGATACACTCACCCATAATACAACGATAACCTTCAATCCCTACCATGTGACCAAAATCCAATTGTCCAAATATAACCTTCCTCTATTCAACTAATTAAGTTCTAAACATATTTGCAGTCTGCTTCATATTATTCCATACCCATTTACGTTAATTTGCAACCCCGCTAGCCCCTTTACATTTTTTTCCAGTTTATTAAGTTTTATTTTGTTTGTGATCAAATATGATGGCTATAATGTTAACAAAATAAAAAGGGATAACAAAGAACATAAAATTTTTTGGGGCCTCCACCCTACCCCAAGATGCTCAACTTTGAGTGGGACTCTGAATATGTGTAGGTTCATGTTTGTTTTCGGTTTCTTCATGATTTCTTTGATACATGATGCCTTCACCGTCTTGTGTTTTTTACTTTTCAGGATTTCTCTGGTATCCAAAGCCCCACCCACTTCAAATATAGTTATAGAAATTTTTCGCCTTTTTTGGATGAGTCCTGACCCACTTTAGATATTTCTTTCGAAATTTCTCCTTGTTTGAGCCTTGTTCCACTTTAAATATTTTCTTCTAAAAAGAATCCTTTCTTTACGAGCCCAATCCACTTAAATATTTCTTCTGAGATTTTTCATCTTTTTGAGCGAGTCACAACCCACTTCAGATATTCTATTTCCAGATTTTCGTCTTTCTAAGCCTATTAAATAGTATTTTAATTATCTATTTTTGGTATTTACTCATTTGTATATTTTATATTTCTTGCTCGGATAGTAATGTTATTTCGTATATTTTTAGTTATATAAATGTTTTTCAAGAGATCTAATAAAATTTATCTCGTTACACCAAAATACTCAACATAATACACGAGAAGATGTTACAAGTCACTTATGGAGCCGTCTAATATGTGAACTGCAATATTACTACATATGTCATGTTTTCAGGAATACTATTCCAAAATTAATCTTGTAAATTATTTAGTATTGTGTTATGTATAGTACACATATAGGGATTATATAATTCATGTGTTGGTATATAAAAAAAAATATCAAGAATATAACAACCCATAATATAAATTTTCCAACTCGCCTAATCTTACAAAGTTATAATTTCAACTAAAAATTATACATAAACTAAGATAATTTAATAATCAAGTTGTTACATTTTTTGTTTTAGTCATGTAACAAAATAATAACTAAAATAATAAGAAAAAAAATGGTTTTGCTTACTTTTCATAAACTACCATCTACAAAAATTGGTCATATTTAGTACTTGAATATGATCGTTTGGGTTTAGTTGGGTTGGATTTGGGTATGTTTATATCTGGTCATATTTGTGTCGGGTAGTTTGGTTAGGTTCGGATTCAAATTGAGCTTGGGTCAAGATTGGCTCAAGTCTAATTTTAGTTTGATCCAAATAGGTTGGGTTCTAGTCATGGTGGGTCCGAAGTACTTTTGAATATTCTGGAGGATATTTCTACAATCGTAAAAATATTGTAATTTTAATTATGTTGGATTAAAGAATACCCACATACTACTGTAGGCGGAAATATAATGCCCAAGAGAACATTCAGTTCCAAAAAATGTATCCACGTATGCCAAAAACAATAATATATTTATATCCATACTCTCACCTACCAAACCAAACTTTTATTTATTGTATATACAATCCTTTGATTACATGCAGATGCATGTAGCGTTTGCATCTTATTGACACAAACTGATCTTTTCCAATTTTCAAGGAAAAGAAAGAGTTTATAAAACTTAGCTTATAAAACTTATAAAACTTAGTTTATAAAACTTAGCTCTTTGGGGAAAAAAACTTTAAAGCTTGCTGGTCCATTTTTATTTCTTTGACCATTGTTTTATTGTCTTTTACTTTTTTTCAACACTGCCGACAATCTGGCATAATCCGACTTGAATTTCTATTTCATATCATAATTTTTTTAACTGTTGTAATCTGTCATGCGTGCCAAAGTACTTCCATCTGTGCCATTAGCAACCGTATGTATGACATCAACAACCAGTTATTCGTCCTTTATTATTTATAAGAAAGCTTGGAAATGGCTCAAAATTGAATCGTCTATTTGTAAATCATCCATCAATTTTAAAACAAAAATGCGTAAGATAATAATTCTGAAAATAATTTTCTAATGTAAAAATGAGAGAGGCAGAAATATTGTTAGTAGAATAAATTTGTTCCTAGATTTTCTCATTGATAACATATATAAGAAGGAATGAGATAGAGGTTGTTGTGGATACGGATAAGGGCATCCAAATTTAGGTTTATCAAAATCACGACACTCTCCCTTGGATGTCCACTTTATTATTTCTTCATTATCCATCTTTTGGAAAATTCATAGAAAGAAATGTATACAGTAATCTTCTTCAAGAATATGATTATTCTGGAACCAAGTGAGTGTGACTTACACTGCCTCGTTAAACACCTTCCGAAGGAAAAACTTAGTAGAAAAGAACCTCAACGGAGGAAAAATTACAATGCGTAAACACATATTTCGAGATGTCTCCATGAGCATCTTCAGGATGCTCACGCTAAAATTATAAAAATTATATTTAATTTTTACATCAATATAAAAAATTTCAATACATTTTAATAGTACATCTTATTCCATTCTTTGTCTATACATTTTTATACATTGTCCTAATATCCTAACGAATACTTGTAGACTTATTGATTATTTCTGGAAGCTTGTAACTCCTCCTGATTGTTGAACTGTTGAAATCATGGCCATGTACATTTTCTGTTTGCTTAAGAATGATTGGATGAAATTGCCGCAATAATTTGTTTTAACTTTTTCTAAAATAGCTGCGACATTGTTTATAAAAGATATACCTTGTTTGTGATATCACCTTAAGAAGGATCAGATAATTATCCTGCATTTGTATATATCTCATTATATCAAAAATATGAATTAAATCAAGAATAATATGTCATTTCCAATGTCTATGTATAGATGCTTATCAGCAGGCTCACAAAAAATATTGTGCTGAGTGAATGACGATAAAGAATTATATTTATGTTCTTCAAATATGGTACTTAAACACCAGAACATGTTCTTTTATTTTTTTTGATCGTAATAGATCCTACAGACCATATCATTATAAGTATAATACTCATATTAAATCTCTTCAGGAGATTTATCTATACAAGAGATTATCTCCTCAGGAGATTAATATTATCTTTTCTGGATATTCTCTCTTTAGGATATTAACATTCTCTCTTCGGGAGATTATCTCTTCAGAAGATTAATATTGTCTTCGGAATATTATAGTAGGTCACTAGAGATTTATTTCTTCTATAACAAGGCATTTTATCTTCCCCCTATCCCCCCCCCTGACGGGAATTTTGTCATACCAAAGTGAGCAGATTTTACGTTAAATGTCTCATATTGAAAATATTTAATAACCTTAGAAGATGAACGTATGATTTCCTTACTATAATTCGCAAAACATAGAAGCCAAGATATATTACAATTTTCAATAATACTAATATGATCCATAAATCTAATAATGTAATTCAAAATGAAACTAGGTACTTATCATTCATATATAATCTTCATGATTGATGGTATAGAAACAAATTTATCCTTGAGGTCAATGGTGTATGCTACAATTTGCTAAGAGATGATCACACAAATTAGTTTTGATAATTCTTATCAGTATTATTTTTGGGGTGTCTTATCGATCATGTCACAGTTTAAAAGTTATAGAATCATTCGACTTTTAGCTCATAATGGATCCTTAGGTCTCATCTTCGTTCCAAATTTCATAATTCTAGAATTTTTTTGATTTCTAAAATTTCTCAAAAACAAAGCTTTATACTGTGTTCGTATTTTCACGTATTTGGTTTTGAATTTTGAATATTATATTTTATTTCCAGATATGAGACAACCCTAAACCAGTAGAAGACCCATTGGTAATTGTTGTGGACCTGTACTAGGACCCGTGTATAGAATAGATTCATGACTCAGTTCATCCTTGGACCATTGGACCCTTAGTTTTCTTTGAGTGACTAAGATTGATGGGAGAGCCTCGGATTAGTGATTTGGCTTATCCAAGGGCCAAGATTTATTCTCCACCATATAATAGCCCCATATCTCTTTCTCCTCCCATATTATCATTTTTTTCATTTCTCTTCATCAACCCAACTTAGACAAGTACACCTTGCCAAATGGAGAAGCCATGATTTTATTTTTTTTGATTTTTTTTGTAAATTTTAGTCAATATTATGCACCATTACATTCTCTACATGTTTAGTACCTTGTCTTTTCATATTTGATGGGTTTGGAGTTGTTTAAGTTTTTTAAATCAAGGGTTTTATAGACTTTTGTGGAAATAGTCTAACAAAACTTGTTATTTTCGACAACTATTTGTCCTATGTTGTAGGAAATTCAATTTCGTACAGTTTTGGCTTTTGTTTCGCAAGATTTCGAGTTATTTTTAGAGATGTCATTTAATGTTTTAGGGTTATTGGAGCTTATCCTCAATTTTTGCTGCTCTTTTGAGAAGATGACCCTCTATGCGTACAGGTGGCCATGCGACAAAATTGCTAAGTTGCCATAGAACGTGCAGCATACCCCTAACAACATGTGCGCTAGGCGTGTATGTTTCCTATGCGCCTGGACTAAAAGCACATGCTTGTCTCGCTATGCACCTGTTGGTGCCATGCGCCTGTGGTTGCTCATGCGCCCGTTGGTTGCTATGCGTCTTAGTGTCATGGCCAGGTTGTTATGCACCTATTTACTCATGCGCCTATTTTATTTATAAGACCTGACCACCTTATAAGCTCCTATGACCCCTATGTGCTTATTTGATGGATTTCCACCTTTGGTAATTTTTTGCCATGTGCCTATTTGTGCCATGCGTGCTTTTTGTCTGACTTATGCGTGTGCATATTTTATATGTGCATAATGTCTGACTTATTCGCTTGTTGTCCACTTTTGTCTGTTTTGATTTTTTTAATGATTTTGATTTCCTATCATAACGTGGTGATTTTTGTATAGTTTTAATGTGATGTATCCTTCACATATATGCCTAACACAAGTTTATATCCTTCACATGTGTGCTTAACCTACTGCATTTTGGCATCCGACAATCAAGTGAGCAATGTCCAATGTATCGTGTGTCGTGAAATATGATAAGTTCGCTAGTGATAACTCGTGAATAGCTCGTACTCAGGGTTCGTCATTCTAGGCCGATTCTCTAGTGTCTATAACTTGAGAATCAAGAAGAAAACTTGTAGGACAATTGACTAGTTAATTTCACCTAGTACATTGGGATGGGAGGATACTTTGCGCTATCGGTGACTTATGTAGCTATGGGCACAAAATTGCCAAGTATAACCTCGATTGGCGATTGTCCCTAACCACTATAGCTAGAGTATTGTTGGCACTATTGAGCATTTACTTTTCGAGTCACAAGGTGTGTCGGGTTGCGGCATAGTCAGTTACTTGTTTATTTGATTATGTTGATATGTTAATTTGCTTGAACCAGTTTTATGTTTCATATGCTAATTTGCCTGGATCAGTGATATGTTTGGTTGTATATGATGTGTTATTTTTTTACTCATTCTCCATGGCTAGATGTGCATCTGCAGCATAGGTGGTAGCAAATATCCTTAAATTGCATAAGTTAGTAACTAAGGCTTGTGATAACCCTAGCTAGTTGACAAGTAGTAAGTCATTAGAATGCTTGGTCGAGTTATGTTGCATGACTTGTCCTTACGCTTGTACTTGCTTTCGTTCTAATGCATTGTCAGAGTGCAAAGTCCTACTCGGATAACAGTCTGCAACCCCGATCCTTCTTTGGTTTACGGATTGTAGTCCTCTCTAGAGTAGTTCTGATGCACTTTGACAGCTCGTCGTCCTATCTTGCACTTTAGTGATTTTTGTGGCTATATTTCAGTTATTTCTCTAGATACGTGCATTGGTATAACATAAGTCTATACCAGTATTTATTATTTTACCGTATTTATCTATTTCCTATGGTTATGAGTTTGGTCTTTCACCTTGGGCTTTCTTTGTGGTACTTGTTGCTTGGAGTTCTGACCCCACTGATTTTGCCTGGCCAAGTTCCCCAGTTGGACCCAAGCATCTACTATCAACTATCTCGGATGGCTCGCACTCGAAGGATTGTGGCTCGGATTAGCGAGTGGATATCTTCGTCTTCAACTCCATATTGTACTTTTATTTTATGGTGTATTAGCCATGGACATGTTTTAGTCCTTGTATCTAGATTTTGTTTCCCCCGTCTCTATATAGCATGTATGTATGTTCTGGACTGTGGCTAGTTGTATGTTTATGTAATTTTATTATACAATAGTTGATGTATCTTTTATTCTGTCAGCTTTCATGATTATGTATGCTCTTGTTTTGGGGACGCCTTACCCATCGCATGTATGATCTCTTTACTGCTTTTTGTATTGAGATTGAGATAAGATTTGTTTGATCTTAGGAATCGTCAGTGGCATGATAGAGTCCTCACACTTGTCTTCTAGACAATCATGATTGCCATACAATATTTTTATACCTTGTATGGGGTAGTTGGCCATCTTCGTCCTTGTATTTCTCCAGTATTATGGGAGTGGGGCTTGATAAGGTTTTAGTGGTGGCCCATGCAGGGTCTGTTTTAGAGATTTGTTGAGGATTCATCTTGTTAGAATCTTAAGCCTATACAATTATCTTTATTTGTCTCCTCTTGCTTATTGCATCTCTCGAACCCTTGAAATATAAACATGCTTGACATATTTTTGCCCTGTTCCTGTCCATTATTGATACTTGTGTCCTTATCCTTTAGGGACATTCTACCTTTTCCTTTATCCGAGGATTTCATTGCTTTGCCTTTTTCTATAGTTCAGTTGTTATGCCAACGTCAGATCCCATCTCCGCAGAGTCAGGAGCCAACACCCTCCCAGGATTTGTTGGCAGCTTAGTTCACTCTACTTTAGATAATTCATCCATCACAGTCAGCCCTACTACCTCCCTCAGTTCCTTCTATGCAGCTAATAAATACAGGCCAACATACTATATTCGAGACGATGAGAGGCATGATGGAGTCGCAGAAGCAATATAACCTTGTTATCCAATCGGGGTTTCATATTGCTAGAGCATAGTAGACAGTGCATGTAAGGGATATTCCAAGTCGAGGTTTTGTAGCCAGAGATAGTACCCGAGCACGAGCATCTAGGCAGGAGGACCACAACAACAATATAGGATCGTAAGAGGTATCGTGCCCCATGTCAGGTTCCTCATCTCAACATCCCTAGCCAGCACCAGCACGGAGTCATCCATTCTAGTGCCAGGTGATTTCAGTTGTATCTTCCTACTATAGAAAGGAAGTACACACCAGTGTAGCTTATCGGAGGGCCAACCATCTTTGTTTATTATGTGGAGCGCTAGTCTATATGATTTCTATTTGTCCACGACTGCCAGCAGGAGCCCAATATGTACCCTTGACCCTAGAACCTGGGTTCCATTACCAGCAGTATCGGGCATGACTAGAATAATGTGCCTACTGCGGAAAGACAGGACATCTTCGAACCGATTATTGGACGACGAGTGGATGATATTTTCGATGTGCAACAAAGGGTCATTTAGTTAACACTTGCCCTTATTTCATATCTCAAGAAAGACTAGCTACATCCGATGTACCACCTCAGTTCCTTCAGTCGCTTTAGTTATCACCTCTTACATTGATTGATCAGAGTGAGCTAGCACCAACCGTACAGCCATCGGCACAGCGTGCAGTGACTGATCAGAGAGCTCAACCATCTAAAACCCAAAGGTAGGCAGCGTAGAGCATAGTTGTATGCGTAGTCTCATGGGCTGTTCTATAATCCTGTTTAACAAGAGGGTAGTTCCTCAGGAGTTGCAGGTACCATCTTTATAATCTCAGTTATGACTTTCAGTCATAGGACAAGTATTGGCAGTGTATATTGGGTTCTCGTCGGTGACCTTGTATTCTTCCTATATCTAGAGTGCAATGGTTAGCACGACTTATTCGGCGAGTGAAGGTAAGTTTTATGTCCCCCTCTTCTGCCTTCGTATCTTGTGATGTGGTAGTTATCACGTATCTTGGTTACGAAAGTACGTCCTGGATTGGAGTCATGCTCTCGATTGAGTCATTGGTACTAACTTACATCGAGACTTGATCCTTGTCCATTTGCGAGTCAGCGTAGGCCATCGAGGACGATCCCTACATAGCTGACCTAGGGGTATATATATCTATATTCCCTATTGTTCTTCATCTTTCCTTATGTATTGTCTATGTATGTATGTATATATTTATTATTCTGCCATTACTTATTTTTTGCTTTCATATTTTCTATCTACTTGATATGATTTATCTTCTGACAAGTGGCTTGTGATATTCTAAGCTTTCTAGTATATTTGTTCAACTCGACTAGCTTTAGTAAAATTTTAAGGACAATTTTTTTCCAAGTAAGGTGAAATTGTCATGTTCATTCCCAAATTTTGTAATTCTAATTTTTTTATATTTAAAATTATGCTCATAAACAGAGCTTTATACTGTGTTTCATATTTTTGCGCATTTGGTTTTGAATTTTGACTATTGTATTTAATTTTCATATGTGAGACAACCATGTACCTGGCAATTGCCACAGACCCGTACTAGGAGCCATGTGTAGAATAGATTCATGACTCAGTTTACCCTTGGACCATTGGATCTTTGATTTTTTTGAGTGACAAAGATTGTTAGGAGTGCCTCGGATTGGTGAATTGGCTTATCTACGGGCCAATATTTATTCTTCACCATATATTAGCCCTCATATTTCTCTCTTCTCCCTCATTTTTATTTCTTTCTTCATTTCTCTCCATCAACCCAACTTAGGCAATTACACATGGCCCAATGGAGAAGCCCTAATTTTTTTTTGACTTCTGTTGCATATTTTAGTCTATATAATGCACCATTACATTCTCTACATGTTTGGTACCTTGTGTTTTCGAATTTAATAAGTGTTTTGGAGTATATCTAAGTTTTAAAATCTAGGGTTTTATATATTTTGTTTTGAAATGATCTATCAAAACTTGTTATTTTCGAAAGCACTTGTGTAACTTCTTAATTTTTTTTGATTAAATAAATTAGGATTTTGCAATTTTTGTGATTAAATAATTTTATTAAGAGCAACTTATAAATATTTTCTTGTTATATAAATTTTTATACTAAGATAAGTTTTATATTTGTTTAGTTTTATTAGTTTAAATTAGAATATTAAATTGTAATTAAGTATTTATAATTAAATAATTACAAAATAAGTGATTAGTAATTAAGCATAGGTTAGAATGCATATAGATATTGCATATATTGGGTTTTATGGCTTTTGAGTAAATACCAATAAAGGGGATGTTAGAATACATATAGATATTATGTGTAGGTTAGAATACATATAGATATAACATTTAATACATGCATGCAAGCATCTATTAAGTGTAGGTCAGAATACATATAGATATAACATTTAATACATATAGGATTTAATGGTTTTATGGCTTATAAGGGTTAGAATACATGTAGAATAGAATACATATAGGATTTTATTGTTTATTAGGGTTATAATACATTTAATATCGTATTAAGTGTATTACATAGGATTTTATGGTTTTATGTCTTATGAGGATTTTTATGGCTTATGAGTAAATGCCAATAAGTGATTAGTTATTAAGTGTAGGTTAGAATATATATATATATATATATATATATATATATATATATATATATATATATATATATATATATATATATATATATATATAACATTTAATACATGCATGCAAGCATATCTATTTAATAGAGACCAACCTACCTGTTTTTCCTGGCTTGCCTATATAAACGTACATACGTGCAAATCAATCCAGTAGCTTTTTCAACCGAGCTTGCTTGACGATCATGTTTGGTAAGTGAGTTTTTTCGACCCTTTTTGTTCTTGTAAGGCTTCCTCAGGCTATAGCCTTGTGTAGATATATACCGTATATGTTTCATAGTTACCAAAAAGTTGTTGTTAGCTTAGTTGGTTAAGTGCTTTGTTATTGTAAAAGTGGTCTATGGTTCGAGTCCCCTTCAAAGTACTATTTTTTTATTTTGTTAGATTTCTATCATATACTAAGTATGTAAATGATATACAATATAATATAGGTAGCCATACTATTCACACGAATTGGACCCATTAGGTTATGGACCGGGCCCATTAACATTCTATTTATTTAGTTAATATATTTTATATATATATATATATATATATATATAGAAAATATATATATATATATATATATATATATATATATATATATATATATATATATAGTATTGTATTCCTGTGTATATTATTGTATTTTAAAATTTTGAACACTGTAAATTAGTTAAAAAATTATGTTAATTGTTGTTAATCAGATAATTAATTATCAATTTTCCAAAAATAATTAATTTATATTTATATTTTATTTTAATAAAAAACTGAAAATAAAATTTTGTGTATTTCTATATTTTAATTTTTAGAAATGATTAAATGATGTTGAAAAATAAAATAAAATTAATAATAAATTAGTACACCTTCTTTAGATTAATGTAGTATATCTATTTGTAAATTTTATTATAGTTTTGACGTTTAATTAATTAGTCTATGTTATGGTATTTCTGGATTTAAAATTAAATATTATTTTATAATTCAAATAAATTATAAAATTAGTTGCAAAAATTATAAAAATTATTTGATGTCTATTTTTTAGTCTATTTTGACATTAATAAGTTATGAATATGATGTTTTGAAGCCTATACATATTTAAACGAGCGGCTTTATAGTACAACTTTAAATACGATATTTTATTGTTTAATTAAATTAATTAATTTTTAATAACAAAAATATTTTTAGTAAATTGTAAACCATAACTTTTTAACTTAGTAAACAAATCTATTTTTGTCTGTATTTACTTTACCTTATTATTCTAATAGCTTTTACGTACAGATTTAGATTTTGTGTTGCGTAGCAACTTGTTTTTTGGCTAATATTACCGTTGTTAGACTTTTAGTGTGTCATAGTTAGTTTAGTTGAGACAAAACATGGACTTAGAGATTATTTAGACTGAAAACATGTTGTCCCTTTACACAGTGTGAGAATTCGGGACACCGATCATCCTAGCACCACCTTTCGGTAAAACAAAGCAAGTACACTACACCTTATTGTTCATGATTCCGATTTTGCATGTTGGACTACGTGACACATTTTTTTATCTTTCCTACAAGTTATTATTTACCTGAATCTCAAGTTGTATTTTAGCAATCCTCAAATTGTACTTTCCTTACATATTTCAAGTTGTCTTTTCTTCTTGCACTTTTATGGGTTGGAGAAATGTCTACTTAATATGTGATCAAAGTCTATAGTGTAGTACATATATCCGAGCTTGACTGCACATCGAGCATGTGTAGTAAATGACGTACTCCTAAGTTGTCTTTATTTACATGTTACATGTTCTCTTATTATAGCCGATCATATCTCTACTAGCTTTTCAAACTACTTTACATGTTCATAACACTAGTCATATTTTAACTGCTATTTTTAATTGTAGTTACATTACTCTTATTGTCATTTTATTATTTTTCATGTCTTTTATACTTGTCAATTACATGTTTCAGTAACTGTAAGATGTAGGGTTGTACTTTGCTCCATTTCTGTTTGGATCGTTGCATGTGAATTGACCGAGGAGGAGGTGCTTTATAATTTACACAATGTACCTGCCACTGATATGCTAGCTCACATCCCAGGGAATTTTTCTGGTGGGGAATACCCTATAGCTTACTTTACATCTCGTATTTGAACTTGGTTTGTAATAACTAGTTACATTCATTTGGCTGTATTTGTCACCAGTTTACTTTTGTTTTGGGAATATAACTAAGTGACATCTATGGAGTTATTCTAGTTTATCTCGATATAGATGCTGTGATTAATCTGATTCAATATAATAATTACAGGTTTAGAACAACTTACTATGTTGTGTCTCATAGCGTAGACTGGATGTGTCCAACACGTATCTGAATATTCAAGAGCGGGTCTTGGCA
The DNA here is from genome assembly GCA_029216955.1 of Iris pallida. Taxonomy (NCBI): domain Eukaryota; kingdom Viridiplantae; phylum Streptophyta; class Magnoliopsida; order Asparagales; family Iridaceae; genus Iris; species Iris pallida. The sequence continues at coordinate 1,894,073 of JANAVB010038819.1, read as the reverse complement.
TGTTTTTAGTAGGGACGAATACAGGTATACTAATAATAATACTTAGGTTATAGAGTGTTAATAAGGGGACTTGTTAGATTAAGAAGAATCGTCACAGCATAAGATCGATAATATATATACATATGATTAACATTTTAGTTCTAGATAGTTTACTTATTTGTCTTCCTACATTCCAGGGAATGACTGCTTCGCGAGCTTCTGAGGGTAAGACGTCTTCTGGTCATCCTGGGTCATAAGGGGATATATGTGACGCCCCAGAACTAGAATACTGGAGAGTGGGGGGGCGTACATAGCCAGCTACGTATATTGAAATGGAATCCACCTCGCTATACAGTCACGGCTGTCTAGATATGAGGGTTTACTACAAGCCAACGGTCTCTTAAGGTCAAGCCTATTATCTCAATCTCAAGCAAGTAATATAGTTACAAGATGTTAGACAACCAACTATACAATAAAAGGCGTCCCAAATATTACATATTGGATGATCATGAAGCTAGTCGTACAAAATGTCAAGACTAGCAAGAGTTCAGTCATACATGATCAACCCTAGGATTTGTTATCATGTTTACAGCCCGTAGGCAGACAGTAAGTAAATATACATCGAGCTAACAGGTGCTCGTCGGCTAAACGCCTCAAAAGAATAATTTTACAGTATAGTGAGCGAAACAAAATGGAAAACCCACTCGTAGCCCGGGTTCCTTCTAGTCGCCACCATTGGGCTGGAGGTTCGATAGATCCTCGGGTGCTGCTCCGAAATCTGGCCACACAAAATCAGCTGGGTCAAACCCCAGAAAGAGCAAGTGCCACAAAGGAGGCCACAAAATAAGAACAAAAGCCAGCATATCAGAGCATAAGAAATAGAAGAAAAGTACAAGTAATAAAGAGTACAATAGGACAATAAACGACTAGGGACGTGGACCATTCCGGGAGCCAAGTTATAACCCTTAAACCAAACAAGGACCGGGGTCGTAACCCTTCGCCTGAATAGCACTTTGTCTCTACCCATTTATTGTTAAAGATAAGTAAAAACAATCATGATCTGGGGTACCAGGTACAGGGACTAGACGAGACTTAGACAAGGCTGGACACCATCCATTCACAAATGGCCAAGCAATTACTACGGCTTACTACTTAACTAACTAAGGTTATCACAAGCCTAATTACTAACAAGATGCAAATGAGAAATTTCCAGTCCCAAGCCCTGCAGACTATCTAGTTATCCTTCCGCGGGTTGAGAGTATGGTTGGGTACATCGCCCAAGAGAAGATATACCCTTAGGTGACTTAGAGGGTGCAACACATGATAGTGTGCTGGAAATGTGCCCTACTCGTCGGCAGGCTACAAGTCCGTTTAAAGCGCCCAGATAACGAGATCGCCTGTGACTGGAAATTTACCATGAACTATAGTTTGATCTAGTTATTAGCCTAATCCATATTCAGTGTGAATCCCTGACCGTAGTAACCAGGGAGTCACGTCCTAGAAATGATGCGAAACAAGACAAGTGGATTGCACAAGGCAGCAAGAATGAACACCCATGGCGTCAGAGTGGATTATACGAGTCAAGTTAGCCATCACAACCGCATCAAGTCAAGTCAAGTTACAAGTTACAGGTTTACAAGTTACAAGTCAGGAGTGCGCCGCCACGGGCCACTATCAAGTTATACAGTATCAAGATTAATCATGAATTATAGGTTAAAAGTTAAGGGTGCATCCCATCGGGTCACTATCAAGAAGATCAGAAAGTACTAGAATCATACTTCACATAAATCACGAAAAACCGTACTAGTCATAAGCAAAATACCAAAAAAACCGTACCAGGTCGTGTAGGGTCGAGACAATCGTGTTGTGTGGAACAAGATCTCAAAACTCCAACCCACAAAAGAGGAGCCAAGTCCAAGGAATAAAATCTAAACCATCATGGGAAAATAGGTTGCGCTGGGGGGGGTTAGATTGTGCTAGGGTCGAGCTACGCTAGGGTGAGATGCACAGGAGATGAGCTGCATAGGAGATGAGCTGCACAGGAGATGAACTGCGCAGGAGATGAACTGAGCACAGTTAAACTGCGCAGGAGATGAACTGAGCACAGTTAAACTGCGCAGGAGATGAACTGCACAGGAGATGAACTGCACAGGAGATGAACTGCGCATGTGATGAACTGTGCATGAGATGAACTGCGCAGGAGATAAACTACGTAGGAGATGAACTGCGCATGTGATGAACTGAGCATGAGATAAACTGCGCAGGAGATGAACTGCACACGAGTTGAACTGCGCACAGTTGAACTGCGCACAGATGAACTGCACATGAGATGAACTGCGCACAGTTGAACTGTGCATGGCCTTGCGCTAAAGAGCGCTGCCCGAGGGTCATCTTCTCCATCAGGCCGAAGGAAAACCCAAGAATCACCAAAATTTCCAAATCTTATAACTTAGCCAAATCAAAACAAAATTTGGATTTTCAAAGTTCTAACTTGTGTAAAATTGAATTCTCTTCCACATGGAAGCCTCAAAACAAGCAAAAATCTAAGTCTAGTAGATCAAAACCAAGAAAATCCGAAAATAGTTAAAACTTAGATCTAGAAAAATGGAGACTCCAAATCATAAAATGCCAAGTTCTAATATTGTTCACCATGGCCTAATCTAGCTAATGGATAAATAAAATGGGGTGCTTATTTGGTGGCAAGGTGCACTTGCCTATGGTGTTGGTGGAGGAAGGAAGAAGAAGATGAAGAAAATTAATGAAAGTTATGAGGAGAGAGAAAGTTATGTGGGGTTTTAATGAGGGAGGGTGTGTTCTGTTGAGGGTGGAGGTTAGCTAAGGTATTCCAATGCAAACCAAACCAAACCAAACCAATTCCTTCTCCATAAAATAAAACCACGCCAGGTCCAAACCCCATTTTACGAGAAAACCAAAATCCGCAAGTTAAACCAAAACACAATTACAGGCAAAAATCCGAGAAAATAAAATACAGGTCCGAAATACATATAAGCCTAACCAAAATATGTATTCCGAAATACGGACATTACAATATACAACTGACCCCACCACCTGGCATCCCTGGTATTCTTACTATCCTTCTAGGCACTGACCCTATCATCCAGACTCCCCTGATTCAACCTGTACCTAATCTTCCACCTGTACCAAGCTTTATTCCAGCACGGGCTACCGTCACCTTAGACGGGAACTGTAAAACCCCTAAATTTCTACTATTTTATTTTAAATTTTGGTACCGATTTAAATTATTGTATTGTACGTCGCGTAGTCGTATTTTACGTCGCGCACAAAATTTTATTTTTGTAATTGCTCGACGAGTGCGAATATGTGTCGAGGTACATATGTTAGAAAAATATTTTTTATAAATTTTATAATATTTTTTATTTTTGTATAAAAAGGTAAATTTATTCACCGTTTACAAATAAATGGTAATTTGGAAATTTTGGTTTAATATTTTGCGAAATGTAAAAATTTATTTATTAATAAATATTGATATTTACAAAAGCTAGTTTATGATTTAAATATTTAAAGTATTTATAGTGATTTTCGAAATTAATTATTTCCATAAATATTTAACTATGAAAATAATATTTGAGATCTTGTTTACTTAATATTTGATTAAATATGGTAAATTAAATTACAAAAGATTTTATTGGCTTCATTTAAAAATATATTAAATTAAGTATGGAATTAATTTGGATTTGGATTTGATTTGAATTGACTTTAAATCTATTTTAACTAATTAGGATTTAAATAAATCCTAATGTTTATCTATTGGGTATTTAAATAAAACCCAATCTTTATCCAACTGGGAATTCCCAACTCCTATAAAAGGAGAGGTACTCCTCCAGAAATTTTCCATCACAGGTGCATCGTGTCTGTGCCTCATCTACTCCACTATATTTCTCCATTACAAATACAAAATTTTGTTCCGTATCCAACAACCTCGGATACCCCGTCCGTGTCTAGCAGGACACGACGGTTCCACCATCACCACCCTTGTCTCCCCAAATCCCGCCGTCGCCGTCATCATCTTCACCACGTCCATCGCCACTCCAACACCACAAAAATCGTGTCCCCGTGCCTGTGTCCCCGCTCATCATCGCCACCACCATCATCTTCGACCCCCACCACCAGCAAGATCACAGAACCCTTTGCCGTTCTCGGCCAGAAGAGCAACCCACTAGATCGCCATCGTCAGCCACATTACCAAAATCCCGAACCGACCACCGGAGTGGCCACCCCCTTGCCATGCACCACCACCACCAGACCACCATGGCTAACACCACGAGACTCCGCCACCACATAGCCGACACCCAAAAATTCGTAACCACCGAAAACAAAAGAGGAAGAAGAAAACACCCCCATCACTCACCTGTCCTAGCCGAGGCCGCGACCACGACCTCCTCCGTCGGGTCCCCACTGGAGTCCACCGACCAGCACCCGTCTCCGTACGCCTGGATCCGATCCAGCGCCGCTGAATCCGTCGTCCGACTAGGGTGTTGCGCGACCGCCATCCCGATTGACCGACTTCCTCCGCCGTCGCCGACGTCTTCTTCCCCGCGCCTCCGACTTCCCGAATCACCGCCCCTCCTTGTCGCCTCCTCCGACAACCCAGCTCCTCCGCGGCAGTCAACGCCACCACCGTACGACCGTTGTCGGGCTGAAAACCCACCATCGTCGTGCCTGAACTGGCGCCCATCCGCCGGAGTCCGGCCTCCTTCCCAGCCGGCGTCTCCATCAGCCAAAACCCCGCCGGCGCGCCTCCACGAGACGGAGCCACCGCCGCCGACTCTACCCTCCGCCCGCACCAGCCCGCACCTCCGCAGATCCGCCTCCCGTACCGCCTGAGCACCGGCGCCTGCGCGCCGACCGCCGGCCGGAGCCCCTTTTGGTGAGTTCCCCTTCTCGAGCTCTCTCTCTCTCTCTTATTATGTGAATGGGGAAAGGGCTGAGTAGCCTCAGAGTAATATTAGATTTTTATTTATTATTATTATTATTATTATTATTATTATTATTATTATTATTATTATCATCATCATCTTTATTAGTACTATTATTATCATTTTTTTATCAACATTATTATTATTATTATTATTATTATTTATTATTAGCATTTTGTTATTACCACTGTTATTATTATTAGTTTATTTATTATTATCATTTTTATTATTATCCTCATTATTAGTATGATTACTATTATTATACATATTATTATGATTATGATTATCATTATGTTTATTAAATTCTAAATTAGAACTAGTTATGACCTAAATTGATTTTATTAGTATTTTCTAATACTTATTTAATCTATTTAGAACTTAGCATTTTGCCCAAAAAGATTTATTATTTACGTATTTTCTAGACTAATAAAAATATAATTCTACAATTTACATATATAAAATATTTTCAAGTATTTATGTAGAATTATTTTTCAAGTATATTGTGAAATATTTTCGCGCCTCTTCGCTCAGACTCTCTTTCGAATTATTCCCTTACTCATAGCTAATCGCGCTTCCCTATTTCCTTACAACTTCGGAACATGACACATCGAACGTGGCTAGCGGACAATCAAGACTTGTTGGAATATTGCACCACACCAGGCGTAACACCAGGCAAGATATCTTGCCACAATTTACTGTTTATAAATTAGTCTGTATTTTATTTTATTACATATCACTGTTCATTTATTTCTAGTTCTTGATTACTGCCTGCACAGTGATATTAGTTGTACCTTGTTATTTACCCTTTGATTGCATATGGACTTAGAGTTAAGGGACTACCACTAGCTTAGTGCATTGCATAAACTTTGACACTGTTGTGCCACGAGATGTGTGAGTTATGAGTAGCATATAGTCTACGGACTTGCGTGTTGGCTGATCACTGATGCGTGCAGGATGTGCGTTAGGTCTAACTGTCAATAGTTGTACGTTAGAAGACTTGACGGTTAGTAGTGTTACATGGTCGTGGATACGACATGATAGGTACATTGGGTGGGGAGAACAATTCCTTATCGTATGGGCTTCTATTGTACTTCCCTTGTAACCTGGAAGCTCCGCTAGAGATACGGGTATGAGCCTCTCAGGTTGGCCACTGTCGTTTTTCAACGTCATGCTCTCGGTCACTGGTGCCCAAGTGGGGACTACACTAGATCCCAATTACAGCCAGGGCTCATGCGACGAAAGGTTTGTTCTCACTGTATGATCACTTTAGTTGGTTAGATTACCTTATATTGTCTTGTCACTTTCTTTGATTGTGGCATGTTTTATATGGCATGTTGATGTATCTTGTTACGTCCCTCTGAGGACCTAGTTATCTCGCCAGGTGTGTGTTCTTGTCTTTTGCAGGTGTTTTAGTCGTGGCCATGGTCGTCACTATTTTCTCGAGGATAATTGCACTTCGACCGTCTTCACTTCGCCCGCCAAACTCATTATATTTTCCATGTATTTTTATCTTATTTGTTGGTAGTAGATTTGTCTCCGCCCAACGATTGTATACATGACAAATTCAAAGTTGCTCTTATATCATATTTATCTTTGTGGATGAGATTTAGTACCTTGGTTACTGTATTTTATAGCTTATGTATATATACGAGGGTCCATATACTTCGTATGCATACAGCTGGCATGATTACGTTTTAGTCCTACGTATTTTGGGACTGGGGTATTGCATGTTTTTGTGGTGGCCCATGCTGGTCAAGTTTGCCATTTCGGTTACATAACTGTACCGAACGGGCCTGCATTATAGGATTAGAGTTTAGAATCTCATCCACCTACTTGACATCCTTCCTTGACTTCAAATTCCGAACTCTCGTTCGACCTCCTTGAATTGCATCTTGCTTGACTCATTCTACCGTAAATTCTTAGTTTCGTGTTTAGTAAAGATGACTAAACTAGTATATGCCCATAGGTCAAACACATGGCTATATGGATTGCATTGGCAATTAATATGCATGGAGATTTTATTTGAGCTATAAAGGTATTTATTTTCCTAGAAATATGATTTTTAGGATTAGTTAATTTCAAGTTGGGTAGTAGCGTATTGCCACTTTCAATGGATAGTTGGAATTTTATTTTGCTATTACATGGTGGTATACACAAGAGAACAACTAGATCGAGAAAACAAATTTATGATTTATGATTTCTAGAAATTGCAAAATGGTTTATGATTTATTGAGATCTGAAACCGATTTGGGAAACATCTTTAAATTTCCCACATGGTTTACGATTAAGTTCAAGTTTGAATTGAATATGTTAAGGTTTATCTCGAATTTATTAAAGTGCTTTAAATTATAAGTTATGTAACGACTAGAGAATATGAAAGGTTTATGATTTACGGTTATTTGAGAGCTTGAGGTTTTAAATTGAATCGTATGATTTTTAAGTTTATTTAATTTTGAGTTTGAAGAGATGATGGTAAAAATTGTTGTTTAAAATATTTTGGAAGATATGAAATCAACTTGAAGGAAAGACTAAAATTTCAAATTTTGTTCTATGATCTATGATTTATAGAGTTATTTAAATTTCGAGTTTAAAGCCTTGATTTTGGATATTTAAATTTTGGTAAAAAGAAAAAAAAATCTTGGAGAGTAGTTGTGACTTATGGGAAGCTAGATATACACAGTTGAAGGATATAGAATTAAATTCGGGAGTTATTTAAATGTTTTATTTGGTAGTATGAATTTTGGCTGGTAAAATTTAAATGTTGAGTTTAATATTTGAGAAAAAAAATATCTCTACTTGCGATATACATGGGTTGTTTCGAGACTGACTAGAGGTTTAAAATTGTGATTTAAGTTGACAGTCTAAGATAATTAAAATTTTGGCGAAATATTTTGAAAATTTTATTGAGAAACTTTTGAGGAACATGAAATTTTGGATTAGATCATATATTGGTAGGGAACCAAGAAGCAAGTAAGGTCACCCTAGTGAGATAGAAGTATTCCATATTAGATTGCCATGCCAGCTATGACTATAATATTGCATATACACAAGTGTAATTAGTCATCGACCAAACCGATGAACATATCTTTGACTTACTCGACCTTCCCCCAAATCTAGATCTTTATTTATGACCATCCAATTGTTTGGAACTTAGAAGTGATTAGAACCATCCCCTTGACCATACCCTCATCTAGGAGACTAATTTCTCTCTAGAAACTGTGCTCTAACTTATTTTACCTTGATCTACGAGATTTCCTAATTATCTTTATTTCGTGCTTTAACTGGATCCATCTTATTTTTGCGTAAATGTCACCTTATGAACTCCCACTTCCTATTCTAGACCTATTGGCATCCCCTATCGTGACTTTGATATTTGAAGCACAACACTAGACTTTTTCTTCCAACAAACTTATCATGCAAGACCTAGACGAGCTCACCTTCATGTAGGTATATCATGTCCCACTAAAACACGTCCCCTTGTACTCTATTTTTATGGTACGACTTTCGGGCCATAAAGACTCAACTATAACCTATACCATGGTACCGATATACTTTTGACTATATAGTTGGGCTCGATTTCGACTCAAATCTTTGGCCCGATTACGGTATACTAAATCCATTAAATGCTTACCCTTGTGTTTTATCTTGACTGCTTAACCCTTGTCATTTTTATTTTCTTGTATTATCTTGATTTATTTAGACCCATAACACCTTTTACTCTTCATGCAGTATTAGCAACACTTACTTTTCTTCCTTCCAAATAAATTGCTTTCTCATACTTCGCTATGATTTCTCCATTGTTATGCCACCTTGTTCCTTGTTCCCTTATGCGAAATGAAATTTGATCATGACAATCTTGAGTTAGTAAAAGCTAGATTGGAGAACCCCACAGCATGGATAAATAATGTAGTTGGTTAAGATAATTACGAGATTATGAGCTATAGGTGGAAAATAAATGGAAATGTGCAATAAATCCGAATCAATGAAATAAGGAATGATATACGGTGTTTTGATGAAACACTCAAGAGTCAATAGACTTCTCGAAATTCAAAAGTTGGTTTTGAGGTAATTAAATATCGAGTGAAGAATCTTCTAAAAGTGTTGGTGGTTTAAGAGTCCAAATTTATATATTAAATTTATGGATGCAAGTTTTGATAGGGACAATGTTGACGTTGCCTTCGATAGCATAGAGTGTTATTATGATATTAGCTTTCAAGGATGACCAATTGTTGAGGAAAGAAACCTCTATATTTTTTTTTTAATATGACTATAAAGTTAAGATAAGTTTCATTTCTACCATCAAGAAACTGATATTGTTGAATTCAAATTTTCGAGAGAGATTAATGAATAATTTAGAAAAAAATTTAATTATGATAAAAATTGAGTTATGAAGGTATACTGCTAGTTTCGAGATTATCGAACATTGAAGACGGACTTTATTTTTGATACCTATAGAGGCATCGTACATGGACCAATAAAATTGTAGTAAAGAGATTTTTCAATTTCTACTTGGGCTAATTGATTGAAGGTTTGGAATTTTAATAGGAAATTATAACTTAGGAAGATATACGTGAGCTAGTATAATAGAAGATTACGGTATTCAAATTAAGACTATTTGAAATTCTATGACGAGTTAGAGAAAATTTGAGTACAATGAGAATCATATTGGTTTTGTTTAAGGGGACGTAGAACAAATTTTTTTAAATAGAACAATTTATGATAAGAGAGATTTCATGAATATTGACGATGACAAGGATTAAGGAGTTTATTACCTACTTATTAGGTAGCCCTTTTAAGGAAAATGTTAAGATTGATCGAGCTAGACACTGATTGATTGTCATGATCGAAATCTAAAACCACCGAAATTTTTAGTCGATCGAATGACATATTGCCATTGAAATGTCGTTTCATTCTCATTGATTGCCTTTTGTTCAATATGAATCAAATTCTTATCGATTATACTGCTTCCATTCCCTTCGCCCTACCTACCCTAATTTTTTCTAAATTTCGAGAACGAAATTCTTTTAAGTTGGGTAGGATGTAAAACCCCGAAATTTCTACTATTTTATTTTAAATTTTGGTACCGATTTAAATTATTGTATTGTACGTCGCGTAGTCGTATTTTACGTCGCGCACAAAATTTTATTTTTGTAATTGCTCGACGAGTGCGAATATGTGTCGAGGTACATATGTTAGAATAATATTTTTTTAAAAATTTATAATATTTTTTATTTTTGTATAAAAAGGTTATTTTATTCACAGTTTACAAATAAATAGTAATTTGGAAATTTTGATTTAATATTTTGCGAAATGTAAAAATTTGTTTATTAATAAATCTTGATATTTACAAAAGCTAGTTTATGATTTAAATATTTAAAGTATTTATAGTGATTTTCAAAATTAATTATTTCCATAAATATTTAACTATGAAAATAATATTTGAGATCATGTTTACTTAATATTTGATTAAATATGGTAAATTAAATTGCAAAAGATTTTATTGGCTTTATTTAAAAATATTTTAAATTAAGTATAGAATTAATTTGGATTTGGATTTGATTTGAATTGACTTTAAATCTATTTTATCTAATTAGGATTTAAATAAATCCTAATGTTTATCTATTGGGTATTTAAATAAAACCCAATCTTTATCCAACTGGGAATTTCCACCTCCTATAAAAGGAGAGGTACTCCTCCAGAAATTTTCCATCACAGGTGCATCGTGTCTGTGCCTCATCTACTCCACTATATTTCTCCATTACAAATACAAAATTTTGTTCCGTATCCAACAACCCCGGATACCCCGTCCGTGTCTCGCAGGACATGACGGTTCCGCCATCACCACCCTCGTCTTCCCAAATCCCGCCGTCGCCGTCATCATCTTCACCACGTCCATCGCCACTCCAATACCACAAAAATCGTGTCCCCGTGTCTGTGTCCCCGCTCATCATCGCCACCACCATCATCTTCGACCCCCACCACCAGCAAGATCACAGAACCCTTCGTCGTTCTCGGCCAGAACAGCAACCCACTAGATCGCCATCGTCAGCCACATTACCAAAATCCCGAACCGACCACCGGAGTGGCCACCCCCTTGCCACGCACCACCACCACCAGACCACCATGGCCGACACTACGAGACTTCGCCACCACATAGCCGACACTACGAGACTTCGCCACCACATAGCCGACACCCAAAAATCCGTAACCACCAGAAACAAAAGAAGAAAAAGAAAACACCCCCATCACTCACTGTCCTAGCCGAGGCAGCGACCAGGACCTCCTCCGTCGGGTCCCCACTAGAGTCCACCGACCAGCGCCCGTCTCCGTACGCCTGGATCCGATCCAACGTCGCCGAATCCGTCGTCCGACCAGGGTGTTGCACGACCGCCATCCCGATTGACCGACTTCCTCCGCCATCACCATCGTCTTCTTTCCCGCGCCTCCGACTTCCCGAATCAACGCCCCTCCTTACCGCCTCCTCCGACATCCCAGCTCCTCCGCGGCAGTCAACGCTGTAGGCCTCAAAAATGACAGTCACGCTGAGTTGATCAGGACAGAGTTAAAAGTCACGCTCAGTTGATCAGGACAATATTTATAAATCATGCTGAGGGACAGCTCATCATTTGACAGAGAGTCATTATGACTGACAGCACGACAATCGAAAAATGTCTTCTCATATGCCACGTATGCACAGAACTCGAGAGATCATAGCCGCCTATTGCGTGACTTTTTGAAATCTTCTTCAGCAAGACTCAGCCTTCACCAAGTTGGCGTACCAAAAGAGCTTCTTGTCATTTAATGCGAATGACAAAAGCAATTACTGTCAGAGATTTTGTGTCAGTCGAGGCACGCCAAATCAAGACAGCTGGCAGTTCTATCTCAAGTCTGCGTGTATTTTGAGCTTTTCCTCAAGTCTGCGTGGATTCTGAAGTTTTCTTCCCTCAAGTCTGCGTGGATTCTGAAGTTTTCTTCACCAAATCTGCGTGGATTCTGAAGCTTCCTGCCCCAAGTTTGCGTGAATTTTGAAGCTTTCTATCCCGAGTCTGCGTGGATTTCGTCTTCAACAAGTCTGCATGGATTTCATCAAATTGGAGTACGTGGCAGCCATGCCACTGATCTCTCGCCTGCGTGTCCTGTAACTTGCACACGACTCATGCATGATTGCCATGTGTCCAACAGTTACAGGCCACGTCCAGTAACTGCTCACAACCTTGCGTATGTTAAATCCTGCATAATTTTCAACTAAGCACAGGCTGTGAAGATAGTTATCTTTTCAGTTATTATTTTTGACTCTATAAATAGAGTTCTTTTTCTCATTCATTGTACAGATACATAGTTATCTACTGTCAAAATTTTGAGAGCTTTTTTTCTTCGCATAGTCCAAGGGATAAAGTGATCGTCTTCTAGATCAGATTCCTACAGTTGTAATTTTCCCAGATACACAATAAATAAAGGAACTTATTTATGGAAAACAAATTGGCGTCTCTGCTGGGGAAAACCATCTCCTCTTCTGAGATGGCAACAACTCAATGCGACACTTTGTCAATCGGCTCGACGAAGAAGGTGATGACGATCCAATTCGATCAACTCGCCTATGAAGAAATACAGCGGGCTAAGAGTGGCAAGCCCACTTCAGCCTCCATTATCACTGCCAAGCCGAAGGGACACTCTGTCTATGTCCCTAAGAATCAGTTGGCAGCCAATGGTGAAGTCTCTGCCACAGTGTCTACTCCTAACACTGGCAAGGATTCTACTGCAAGCACGCACACTCTTGTGCACTCGAAGATGACAGCAATCAAAAGTCACGCTGACAGTACTGGCTCTTTAGCCAAATCTGTTCCAGCGTGCAACTTCGATTCCAAAAATCACGCTGACAGTACTGGCTCCTTAGCCAAATCTGTTCCAGCATGCAATCTCTCATTCAAAAATCACGCTGACAGCACTGGCTCCTTAGCCAAATCTGTTCCAGCGTGTATTTTCAAAATCAAAAATCACGCTAACAGTACTGGCTCCTTAGCCAAATCTGTTCCAGCGTGTAATCTCAATCCTAAAAGTCACGCTGACAGTACTAGCTCCTTAGCCAAATCTGTTCCAGCGTGTAATTCTAAATCCAAAAGCCACGCTAACAGTACTGGTTCTTTAACCAAATCTGTTTCAGCGTGTATTTCATCTAAGAAGAATAGCTCTTTAGCTATCTCTTCTTCTGTGCCAAGTTCTACTAGAACTGGGGGTGGTCTTCCACACAAAGTCCCTTCGGAAAGAGACGACTCTTTAGTTGTTTCTTTTGTTCCTGTAGTTTTTACTTCAGGAACAGCTTTGACTGACAATTTTGTTAGTCAAAGAAAAGGAAATGGTATTTTGACTACTCTTCCTTCTGGACATTCTATGTCTCAAAACTTGAATAAGTCTAAGAAGAAACATTCTTTAATGTCTTCTTCTACGACTTCTTCGAATTGGGCACAGAATTTGTCCATAAAAGAGGGTCTGTTACCAACTCCTAATCAAGGGGGTGGTTCAACTCTTCCTTCTCTCAAATGTCCAGATCAATGGAAGGAAAACTCCAAGTTTCAAAAACGAATGTGTCACCTCCAATTAATCTAAGAGCAAAACTTAATCAAATCCGTTTGGGAAATACTTCTGGTGTTAAGAAACCATGTCAATCGGAAACAAGGTTAAGAGATCCAGATACAGAGTATGCTAGAAACTATATGGCTCATATTAATCACTCTCTGTATAATCAAGAACCATCAAGACCCAAGAACAGGAAATATACTCCTAGCAATACACAACGAGTGTTCTCTGATGTACCTCAATCTTCACAAACAGATTTACGAGAATACCTTCAACAGAAGAGAAGGAGTAATGCTGTGACAATGGACCATGCTGAATGTAACTTCCAGCCAAGAGTCATAATTCAATGCAAATGTCAATCAATGGTTCAGGACTATGTTGATCATGAATGTGATTTCCAACCGAGAGTCACAATGCAATGCAGATGTCAAACAAAACGACAATCTGTCTTCAATCGGATTCAGTGTGAACCTATGCCTGATGAAGATGAGCCTTTGTTTGCTTCTGTCAACATGACCTCTCGGGATACTGGGGGTAGAGCTGATAGTCCAGATGCAGTATATAGAAACACCAGAGCAAGAGTCTTAGCTTCTAGTCAAAGAACTTTAATTTTTTAAGATGATTTTGAATTCCTTGGAGAATCTAACTTCCCACCTCTTCCTACTGGGAGTAATTCTCCTATAATTGACTTTGATGCACAAAGCAATGATTCAGAACAAACAACATACACCAGTTCATCAATAATTCCTCGTACAGTCACGACTTATATGGTTGATGGGAATACTGATGAACCTTCTTCTTCCTTGACTCCTCAAGAACAAAGGATTGCTTCTTTGGAACAGCAAATGAAGTCTATGGCCGATACTATGAAGTCGATGTATGAACTCATGGCAACACAGATGCAAAATCGACAGACTGTACCAGATGCCATACCAATTGACACTGCTATAAGTTCGGTACAAGTTCCTCCAGCAGTACAATCCAATACTCCTGGACCAGCTCAACCAAACCCTAGTCTCTCTGGAGCTGGGGGTAGTGCTTATAATGATGTTCCTCCTCCCAACTATTCTCTACAAGCTACAACTCCACAATCTTTCGGAGTTGTTAATGAAGAATTGAGGAATCTTAAAACTCATTTCGAGGCATTCAAACAGAAAGATGGTTTACAAAGGTTAGGCATCAAGCAACCTTATCCGATAGAATGGAAGCAAGTATCGTATCCTCCTAAATACAAGCCTCCTACTATCTCATTCTATGATGGAACCACTTCTCCAAGTCAGTTTATTAATCACTTTGAAGTGATGACTGATCAATTGCAACCAAGCGACGCCCTCCTTACTCGGGTGTTTGTTGGATGTCTCAAGGGAACGGCTTATGAATGGTATAGAAGTCTCCCAGATGGGTGCATTACCTCATTTGCCGGTTTCAAACAGATGTTTCTTGAAAGGTTCTATGAAGCGCTCAATGACATGACTATGTCTGCTCTTATTAGAATCAAGCAGAAAAATAATGAAACTACAGAAAAGTACATTGAACGGTTTCGAAGAGAAGCTCTGAAGATGCCTCTTAGAACTCCTGATGCTGTCACCATCTACACATACAAATTAAACTTGTTGCCAATCATCAGCATGTGGACAGGATCCACCCAATTTCAAGACTGGCCTTCTTTCATAGTTAGTGCCAAGGCCGCAGAAATTAGTGCTGAAACTTTCAAAGGTTTAGGAGTGCAGATGACTCCTAAAGAAACAGGTCAAGGTACTAACAATAAAAACAATGCTTGCAAAGGAAAAGAAACTCTTGAAGTTAATCTTCAGAGTAAAGATACATCAACTGTTCAAACTTCTCCTACCTCTACAACCCAACAACCAAGAACACCTCGCCCTAAAGAAGAATATTCTTTTGACGACGATGATGTCCTTGGTATCTTTGAATGTCTGCTGAAAGGTAATAAAATACAATTACCTGAAATCAAGAAACCTGATGAAGCTGGTAAGACAGATCATCCTAAATACTGCCCATATCACAGAATGCTGGGTCATACAATTTGTACATGTTATGTACTGAAAGGAAAGATCCAAGAAATGATTAAATCTGGAGCTATCTCTCTTACTCCGAAAGAGAAGACTGTCACCTCCAATGTCGTCTCTATGCAATTTGGAGATTTCCCTCCTCTACTCCTTGAAAGTGGGATCGTTCCTATTCCCAAGGCAACTCTTGACATAGTGAATCTTCCTCCTCCACAGTCTGAAGGATTAGTGCCAATCACTTTGGAAACAGAAGAAATCATGTGGATTCATCCTGATCTAGTGGCAGATTTTGAATCTCCTCAAAGGATTACTTCTCGAACGTCCAAAAAGGCTGGAAAGATTAAGTCATATCATATGACTTCTCTTGGATCTATCTCTGACACAGAGCCAAAAGACAAAGAAGAAGCACTTGCTGGTAATACTCGAACAGATCAAGAAGTCCTCTCCTCTTGGACTTCAGAAGCCTTATAACTTTGACATTTTAGCTCAACTTGCTAATACTCCAGCTAGAATGTCCCTCTTTGAACTTTTACGTCTTTCCAAAGAGACTCGGGAGATGTTAAGTGAAGCACTTCTACAGGCTGACTCTTGTCTTGCACAATTGAAGAAGCCAGATACGGAACCTGCCACTTGCTTACATTGCAACAGTGTACTGGAGATTATCTAAAATATCACCTTTACACAAGACGACATGCTACTGGAGGATAATCGACATGATCGGCCTCTCTACTACACCGGTTATATCGATACAATGAAGATAGATCGTATCCTCATTGATCCAGGTTCTGCTATAAGCATAATGCCAAAGAGTCTATTGGATGAACTAAAAATCCCTCTTCACAATCTTTCCAAGACGGTTACTACTATCCTGGAATTTAATCAAAGCCGAAGCGAGCCTTTGGGAAAGATTCATCTGAAGCTTCAAATAGGCGATTTCAGATCCAAAGTCACTTTCTATGTGATCGAGATTGTGGGATCCTATAATCTTCTTCTTGGGAGGCCCTTTCTTCATAAAAATAATGTGGTGCCTTCTACTCTTCATCAGTGTTTTAAATATATTGATAGCAATGGAAGAGTACAAAAAGAAGTTGCTGATATAAATCCCTTCCATGGGGTTGAAGCCTATTTCAATGATTCCCGGATATACAAAGAAGAGTATATAAGGGTGATACAAGCTATGGAGAAAGAGGATTCACAAAGTGAGACTTTAATAATTCCTGTTAAAGGTCGAACTACTCAGCAACAATCTCCCAAACCCTCTGGAGAAGGTTCTTTCATCATTCCGGTGACTGGACGGATCTCTTCGTTACCTCAGTCATCTGCTCAAGATACACTGATCATTCCTGTCAGTGGGCGTACTGCAATTCCTGCATCTTCACACGTGAAACATGATACTCTGCTAATTCCAGTTGGAGGGCGGATTACTCTTCCATCTCAAACTTCAAGGGAGCTCACCTCTTCTGAGCCATTTGTTATCGATCTTAATCGAAACAACGCTTCTTCTCGTTCATCTTCTCCCCCTTTAGTCATTGATTTGGCTAAGACCTCTAAGGCTCAGCCTTCTCCCAATGTAAATATTGCTGCTTTAATAAAAAGTCTCCATCTTTGCAGTATGTTGATGTGTGTAATTATGTTCATAGTTATTTACATTTGTTAGATGACTTGAACACAATAACCATAGGAGTTGTACAGACTGTTCATACAGATGTATCCCTAGAACCAGTACAATCTTTATACTTTCTAGTTCCCAGCAGAAAGCCAGGAGACATCCCAATATTCTTCTACAAAGGGCCCCAAAATCCTTCTGATTTCGAAGATGAAGACAAAAATGATGATACTGGAAGATTACAACTACGTCGTTATAGTCAGCAATCTAAAGACATCATTAAAAATATGGGCTATGACTTCAGAACTGGCCTCAATAGTAGAAAAGGAAGAAAAATGCCTGTCCGGATCCCTCCTCTGAAATCTGGGAGGACGAAATGCGGATTGGGCTATACTGCTCCTACTCCTTTCATCAATATTGTTCATGAAGATCCCGAATCTGACAAAGATAAGAGATATGATTCTTCCAGTACCACTTCTTGGGATTCCGATACGAGTATCGGTAATTTCTACTGCAACATTCTGTCTTCCAACATGGTCTCCATTGACCGTTCTGAAGAAAGTGATGAAGACGAAGATGAATTTGAAATCTCACCTGAATCAGAACAATGGGCCCAAAGGTTAGATAATCAATGGGAGTTCCGTTTTGAGCAAAAAGAACCTCCGACTGAAGACAAACTTGTTCAAATAGATGTTGGTGAAGAGAGATCTCCCAAACCAATATTCATCAGTGAAAGTCTTTCAGAAACTGATAAGCAAGACATGATTAAACTTATTCGTGACTACATCGACGTCTTCGCTTGGAGTTATGAAGATATGCCAGGACTCGATCCACAAATTGCAACTCACAAGCTCAATATCTTGCCGAATGCTAAACCGGTCAAACAACAACAGCGACGATTTCGTCCAGACATCATGGATGCAATTGAAGCTGAAGTTAATAAACTCATGGCCTCTGGGTTTATTAGAGAGGAACAACATCCCGATTGGATGGCTAACATAGTTCCTGTTCTTAAAAAGACTGGCAAGATCAGAGTTTGTATAGACTTCCGCGATCTCAATGCGGCATGTCCTAAAGACGAATTCCCTCTACCAATCACTGATGTCATGATTGATAATACCTGTGGATTTGAACGGATGTCATTCATAGACGGGTATTCTGGGTACAATCAGATTAAAATGTTTCCAGATGACGAGAAGTACACTTCTTTCAGAACGCCGATCGGTACATACTGTTATACAGTTATGCCATTCGGTCTCAAGAATGCAGGAGCAACTTATCAACGAGCTATGAGCACTATATTCCGTGAATATTTGCAGAAAATAGTCGAATGCTATGTTGATGATATTGCAGTCAAAAGTCGACAAAAGGAGGATCATATCCAAGATTTGAAGACTATATTTGATCTAATACGTAAGCATCAATTAAAGATGAACCCTACTAAGTCCTTCTTAGGCATCTCTAGTAGTAAATTTCTCGGCTTCGTCATTACCTCTAAAGGTATACACGTGGATCCCGAGAAGATCAAAGTCATCCAAGAGATGCGTCCTCCACGCACCTTAAAAGAGCTACGAGGATTTCAAGGAAGGATCACTTATATCAGGAGATTCATCTCTAATTTATCAGGATGCTGCAGACCATTCAATAAACTCATGAAGAAAGGTGTTTCTTTTGTCTGGAATGATGAATGTCAGAAAGCATTCGATGATATAAAACAATATCTGATGAGCCCTCCAGTATTGGTACCTCCCATCTCAGGAATTCTATTTCTCCTATATACTCGAGCAATGAGTCATTCATTGGGTGCATTACTCGCTCAAAAGAATCAAAATGGTCATGGACAAGCCATCTATTATCTCAGTCGTACTATGACCGGAGCTGAACCTCGATATTCACCGGTCGAAAAAGAATGTCTAGCCTTGATGTTCGCTGTTCAAAAGACACGACATTATATCATTGGCCAGACTAATCATGTCATCTCCAGGATCAATCCTATATGAATCATGATGAAGAAACCCAGCATTTTGAATTCTCGATTAGCTAACTGGAGAATCCTACTTGCTCAATATGACATGTATTATATTCCTCAAAAGTCAGTCAAAGGACAAGCTTTAGCTGATTTTCTGGCTGCTCATTCAATTCTAGAAGATTCAAAACTCTATGACAAAATTCCAGATGAAGTCCTAGATTCAAACCAAATTGCTGAAGAAGATCCTACTTGGCGTCTATTCTTTGATGGAGCTTCAAGGATAGGTCCTAATGGTGATATTGTCGCTGGAGTTGGAATCGTTCTTGTATCGCCAGAAGGTCTTGCTATCCAAAGAGCTTGTTCTCTTGATCAGCCATGTTCAAACAACGTAGCTGAGTACAATGCGTTACTCATTGGTCTTCAACTCGCTAAACATCTGAATATTCGACATTTGGAGGCGTACGGAGACTCAAAACTCATTGTCAATCAGATAAGGGGTACTTATGAAGTTCGCCATCAAGATCTGGTTCCTTATCATAAATCAGCTATATATATGGCTTCTTCGTTTAAAGAATTCTTCATTGAACATGTTAGGCGAGCATGTAACACAGAAACTGATGCTCTAGCTAATCTTGCGGCGGTGTTAGCTATCCCGATTAGACGACAACAAATGATTATTGTTCTCAATCGAGAGCTATTCCATCTCGAAAACAATCTAACTATAGGACATCCACTTCTGAATGTGGTTGCCAGCTTCATCCTTGGAACCCTTGTAATATAGAGTACATGTGCCAAAATGGCATATCATCTCTTCAAATAGATGGACCATCTCTGGGTTCTTCTCTGACAGAAAATTCAGCTCCTCTGTCATAGGAATATATTCCTCATACGGCAGCGAGCCTGAAGGCAGGTGTGAGATGTATTCCATCTCATGAAGGGCGAAGCCCATCTTTCCTTTCGGAGTCATAAAGGTCCCCGTTCTGTGGTTGTATCTTTCAACCAAAGCCAGGAATAGGAAGGGGTTGGGCTTGAATCCGTAGGATGAATTGACGATGGCATCATAGAGATTTATCTTCTTCAGCTCAGTTTCAAAATTTTCCAAAGCCCAGTGGACCAAAGTCTTCCATCTCACATTCTCCTGATTCATTAGGCCGTTTATCCTCGACGTCGAGTCGGTGGAATAGAATGCATTCTTGTTAGACATGAATTTGTTTATGAAAATGGGCATTCTGAACGGCATCAATATGGCTGAGTCTTCTGGTGGTACGCATCCAGGCTTCAAACCCCGAAACACTGATACATGGTCCTCCGGGGCACTAAAGAATCCCTTCTTCCTGTAAATAATGCGGCTTGCCTTTGCCTGCTGATATTCTATCAAATACCAGGACATCTTTCTCGGATAGCTGGCATGCATAAGTCTCATGATTGACAAGCCCCTGGAAACCTTTGGCCAGTACATGGGTTGTTTCACATCCCCCTCAAAGCAGAAGCACACCTTCTTCCTGATGCCCTTCGGCTGAGATTTTTGTGCTATAGCATCTCCGAATAAGAATACTGGTTTCTTGTGGGATACCAGATCCAGACTCTGAAAAGGTTGTCCATTCATCAAGCAGAGTAAGGTTGTGTGGTCTTGATTGGCCAACAATGATAGTCTTGCTTCAGGAAGATCAAATTGAGGGAATGTTACATGAGATAAATCATGCTTAAATGAGGTACTCAAGCACCCCTCATAATCTGCTTCTTCGCTTCGGATGTTCACTACAGAAAATGACAGAAGACAAAGTCAGATATATCTATGTCTATGCGTGTATTATAGTATTTGAAGGAAATTCCAAAAGTCATGCAGACTCCATATGGATATTACCATGACATACTGAGTGAGTTATTCACGCAAAGTCTAGACAGATTAGGATGAAAGTCACGCATCATTGACAGAATCACATTTAAGTGAAAATGACAAAAAAAAATATGCTGACAGATCAAGACTAATCTATCCAGAAGATAACTCTCAGAAGTCTGTGTGAATAATTCAACATGTGACATTTCTGCCAACATGAAAAGTCACGCAGAGTCATGAGAGCCATGCTCCTTTGCGTGAAACACAGAGCTTCGTAAACACGAAGATATGAAGTATGGCCGACCCTAAAGAGGGGGGCATACTTTATTAATATCCTTTGCCCTAAGAAGGGGGGATATATTTTTGAAGTTTATTATTTTAAGATCCTAAAAAGTTCTATGTGGAGTTCATCTTCATCAAACTCGTCTTCAACAGTTCATGTTCTTCCATCACTTACGATGCATAGGAGCTTGCGGGACTTCCTGTCGAGGAAGTCTGTCAGTAGTGACACGCAAAGAAGTTGCAGGGGCTTTCCCCTTGGCCTGAGCATCAGCTTTCTTGGGAGCCATTTTGGCTGAGAAAGGAGAAGAAGAAGTCGGGGAAGAAGGAGTTCGTCGGCGAAGATGAAGTTCTCTTCTGTGGGTTCTCTCTTTCAAATACAAGTAAAGAAGGAAAGAAGTAATCTATGGCTTATTTATAGGCTCATGAAGAATTCCAAACGGCCCATGATTTGCCTCGATTTAGGAGCTTGATACGGGATCCTAACTGCACAGAATCCCAACAGTCCA
This sequence comes from Iris pallida, assembly GCA_029216955.1. Taxonomy (NCBI): domain Eukaryota; kingdom Viridiplantae; phylum Streptophyta; class Magnoliopsida; order Asparagales; family Iridaceae; genus Iris; species Iris pallida. The sequence goes on along the minus strand of JANAVB010038819.1, from coordinate 1,872,335 downwards.
ATCATTTAGGGATAAATATCTCTTTAAAGTCATCTCAGCGTGACTGATTTCATTTTATCATCTCGTTTTCAAAGTATTTCGAAATAATTTATCATTTTTCAAAAACTTTGAAGGGGATTTTGTAGGCCTAAAAAATGACAGTCACGCTGAGTTGATCAGGACAGAGTTAAAAGTCACGCTCAGTTGATCCGGACAATATTTACAAATCATGCTGAGGGACAGCTCATCATTTGACAGAGAGTCATTATGACTGACAGTACGACAGTCGAAGAATGTCTTCTTATATGCCACGTATGCACAGAACTCGAGAGATCATAGCCGCCTATTGCATGACTTTTTGAAATCTTCTTCAGCAAGACTCAGCCTTCACCAAGTTGGCATACCAAAAGAGCTTCTTGTCATTTAATGCGAATGACAAAAGCAATCACTGTCAGAGATTTTGTGTCAGTCGAGGCACGCCAAATCAAGACAGCTGGCAGTTCTATCTCAAGTCTGCGTGTATTTTGAGCTTTCCCTCAAGTCAGCGTGGATTCTGAAGTTTTCTTCCCTCAAGTCTGCGTGGATTCTAAAGTTTTCTTCACCAAATCTGCGTGGATTCTGAAGCTTCCTGCCCCAAGTTTGCGTGGATTTTGAAGCTTTCTATCCCGAGTCTGCGTGGATTTCGTCTTCAACAAGTCTGCATGGATTTTATCAAATTGGAGTACGTGGCAGCCATGCCACTGATCTCTCGCCTGCATGTCCTGTAACTTGCACACGACTCATGCATGATTGCCATGTGTCCAACAGTTACAGGCCACGTCCAGTAACTGCTCACAACCTTGCGTATGTTAAATCCTGCGTGATTTTCAACTATGCACAGGCTGTGAAGACAGTTATCTTTTCAGTTATTATTTTCGACTCTATAAATAGAGTTCTTTTTCTCATTCATTGTACAGATACATAGTTATCTACTGTCAAAATTTTGAGAGCTTTTCTTCTTCGCATAGTCCAAGGGATAAAGTGATCGTCTTCTAGATCAGATTCCTACAGTTGTAATTTTCCCAGATACATAATAAATAAAGGAATTTATTTATGGAAAACAAATGCCAACATCGTGCGATCGTTGCCGCGTTGAAAACCCACCATTACCGTGTCTGAACTGGCGCCCATCCGCCGGAGTCCGACCTCCTTTCCAGCCGGCGTATCCATCGGCCAAAACCCCGCCGGCGTGCCTCCACGAGACGGAGCCACCGCCGCCGACTCTACCCTCCGCCCGCACCAGCCCGTACCTCCACAGATCCGCCTCCCGCACCCCTTGAGCACCGGCGCCTGCGCACCGACCGCCGGCCGGAGCCCCTTTTGGTGAGTTCCCCTTCTCAAGCTCTCTCTCTCTCTCTCTTATTATGTGAATGGGGAAAGGGCTGAGTAGCCTAAGAGTAATATTAGATTTTTATTTATTATTATTATTATTATTATCATTATTATTATTATTATTATTATTATTATTATTATCATCATCATCATCTTTATTAGTACTATTATTATCATTTTTTTATCAACATTATTATTATTATTATTATTTATTATTAGCATTTTGTTATTACCACTGTTATTATTATTATTAGTTTATTTATTATTATCATTTTTATTATTATCCTCATTATTAGTATGATTACTATTATTATACATATTATTATGATTATTATTATCATTATGTTTATTAAATTCTAAATTAAAACTAGTTATGACCTAAATTGATTTTATTAGTATTTTCAAATACTTATTTAATCTATTTAGAACTTAGCGTTTTGCCCAAAAAGATTTATTATTTACGTATTTTCTAGACTAATAAAAATGTAATTCTATAATTTACATATATAAAATATTTTCAAGTATTTATGTAGAATTATTTTTTCAAGTATATTGTGAATATTTTTGCGCCTCTTCACTCAGACTCTCTTTCGAATTATTCCCTTACTCATAGCTAATCGCGCTTCCCTATTTTCTTGCAACTTCGGAACATGACACATCGAACATGGCTAGCGGACAATCAAGACTTGTTGGAATATTGCACCACACTAGGCGTAACACCAGGCAAGATACCTTGCCATAATTTACTATTTATAAATTAGTCTGCATTTTATTTTATTACATATCACTGTTCATTTATTTCTAGTTTTTGATTACTGCCTGCACAGTGATATTAGTTGTACCTTGTTATTTACCCTTTGATTGCATATGGACTTAGAGTTAAGGGACTACCACTAGCTTAGTGCATTGCATAAACTTTGACACTGTTGTGCCACGAGATGTATGAGTTATGAGTATCATATAGTCTACGGACTTGCGTGTTGGCTGATCACTGATGCGTGCAGGACGTGCGTTAGGTCCAACTGTCAATAGTTGTATGTTAGAAGACTTGACGGTTAGTAGTGTTACATGGTCGTGGATACGACATGATAGGTACATTGGGTGGGGAGAACATTTCCTTATCGTATGGGCTTCTATTGCACTTTTCTTGTAACCCGGAAGCTCCGCTGGAGATACGGGTATGAGCCTCTCAGGTTGGCCACTGTCATTTTTCAACGTCAAGCTCTCGGTCACTGGTGCCCAAGTGGGGACTATACCAGATCCCATTTACAGCCAGGGCTCATGCGACGAAAGGTTTGTTCTCACTGCATGTTCACTTTAGTTGGTTAGATTACCTTATAGTGTCTTGTCACTTTCTTTGATTGTGGCATGTTTTATATGGCATATTGATGTATCTTGTTACGTCCCTCTGAGGACCTGGTTATCTCGCCAGGTGTGTGTTCTTGTCTTTCGCAGGTGTTCTAGCCGTGGCCATGGTTGTCACTATTTTCTCGAGGATAATTGCACTTCGATCGTCTTTACTTCGCCCGCCAAACTCATTATATTTTCTATGTATTTTTATCTTACTTGTTGGTAGTAGATTTGTCTCCGTCCAATGATTGTATACATGACAAATTCAAAGTTGCTTTTATATCATATTTATCTTTGTGGATGAGATTTAGTACCTTGGTTACTGTATTTTACAGCTTATGTATATATACGAGGGTCCATATACTTTGTATATATACAGCTGACATGATTACGTTTTAGTCCTACGTATTTTGGGACTGGGGCGTTACAGGAACCAACTCCTTAGTTTATTTCAGGGGTTCCTAGCAATCCACCAGGAGCAGACTGTCGTTCTTAGACAGATCCTAGAGCATCCAGCTACCCTAGCACCAAGAGAGCCTCAGCCCAGAACCGGGACTGTGCAAGACTTTAAAAAGCTAGACCGAAGGGAGAAAAGGTTGAGAAATACTATTATATCCTTGGTCCGATTGTATGGAGGTATTAATCTCCGGAAGAGTCGACTTAGGAGAGAGGATAAGATGAAGAAGGAATATCACTACCTTTTCAGGTATGATTTTATATACCCTGCCTTTGGAAATTTCGAGGACGAAGCTTTTCAAGGAGAAAAGTTTTGTAACTTCTTATTTTTTAATTAAATAAATGGGATTTTGTAATTTTTGTGATTAAATAAATTTAGTAAGAGCAGGTTCTAAATATTTTTTTGTTATATAAATTCTTTAGACTAAAACTTTATTAGTTGAGTTTTATTTGTATAAATTAGAATATTAAATTGTATTAAGTATTTTAATTAAATATAATTAAATAATTAGGAAATAAGTGATTAGTTATTAAGTGTAGGTTAGAATGCATATAGATATTACATACACAGGATTTTATGGCTTATGAGTAAATACCAATAATGGAGATGTTAGAATACATATGGATATTAAGTGTAGGTTTAAATACATATAGATGTAAAATTTAATACATATAGGTTAGAATACATATAGATATAACATCTAATACATGTATGTCAGAGTACATATAGATATAACATTTAATACATGCAAGCAATCATGTATTAAGTGTAGGTTAGAATACATATAGATATAAAATTTAATACATATAGAATTTTATAATTTTATGGCTTTTGAGGGTTATAATACATGTAGGTTAGAATACATATAGGATCTTATGGCTTATGAGGGTTAGAATACATTTAATACATATTAAATATAGGTTAGAATACATAGAATTTTATGGTTTTATGGCTTATGGAGATTTTATGACTTATGAGTAAATAACAATAGGTGATTAGTTATTAAGTGTAGGATAGAATAAATATAGATATAACATTTAATCCATGGATGCAAGCATATCTATTTAATAGATACTATCCTACCTATTCCTCTTGGCTTATCTATATAAACGTACATTCATGCAAATCAATCCAGTAGCTTTCCCAACCAAGAGAGGACGACGATCACGTTTGGTAAGTTAGTTTTTTCCATCCTTTATGTTCTTGTAAGGCTCTCTCGGGCTATAGCGGTTTGTAGATATATACAGTATATGTTTCCTAGTTACCAAATTGTTGTTGTAGCTTAGTTGGTTAAGTGCTTTGTTATATATATGTGGTCTATGGTTCGAGCCCCTTGTAAAACACATATAACATAAGTAGCCATACTGTTCACACGGGTTGGACACACTAGGATTTGGACCGGGTCCATTAATAGTATATTTATTTAGTTAATGTATTTTTATTATATATAGTATTGTATTATTGTGTATTTTATTGTATTTTAAAATTTTAAACAATGTAAAATTAGTGGAAAATTATGTTAATTATAGTTGTTAATTTAGATAATTCATTATCAATTTTCAAGAAATAATTAATTTATATTTATATTTTATTTTAATAAAAATCTAAAAATAAAATTTTATGTATTTATGTATTTTAATTTTTTAGAAAATATTAAATGCTATCGAAAAATAAAATAATATTCATATTAAATTACGACACTCTTTGTAGATTAATGTAGAATATTTATTTGTAAATTTTACAACAGTTTTGACATATAATTAATTAGTTTCTTTTAGGGTATTTCTTGATTTAAAATTAAATATTGTTTTATAATTTAATTAAATTATAAAAGTAGTTGCAAAAATTATGAAAATTATTATTTTGACAAATAGAAATTATGAACATGATGTTTTGAAACCTCTAAGTATAAACGAGCGACTTATAGCAAGACTTTAAATACAATATTTTATCCTTTAGTTAAATAAATTGATTTTTAATAACAATTTTTTTTAAATAAATTGTAAACTATAACTTTTTAACTTAGTAAACATATCTATTTTTTTCTGTGTTTACTTTACCTTATTGTTCTAGTAGCTTTTATGTATAGATTTAGGTTTTGTGATGCCTAGCAACTTGTTCTTTGGCTAACGTTATCTTAGTTAGACTTTAGCGTGTCATAGTTAGTTTAGTTGGGATGACACTTAGACTTAGTGATTATTTAGACTGAGAACATGTTGTTCCTTTGCAAAGTATGAGGACTCCTGACAACGATCATCCTAGCATCACATTTTTGATAAAATAATGCAAGTACACTACATCTTTACATTACTGTTCATGATTCTTATTTTGCATGTTGGAATTCGTAACACGTCTCTTATCCTTCCTACAAGTTATTCTTTACACCAATCTCAAGTTGTAGTTTAGCATTCCTCAAGTTGTACTTTTCTTACATGTTTCAAGTTGTACTTCTCTTTTCTAACTCTTGCATGGATTGAAAAAATGTCTTGTTAATATTTGATCAAAGCCCGTAGTGTAGTACATGTATCCGAGCTTGACTGTACATCGTGCACGTATAGTCAATATAGTACCCCCAAGTTGTCATTATTTACATGTTACATGTTCTCCTATTATAGTCGATCACATGGCTACTAGTTTTTTTAAATCACTTTACATGTTCATAACACTTGTTATATTTCAACCGTTATTTCATGTTCTAACAACATCACTCTTGTTGTCATTTTCTTACTTTTCATGTCTTCCATACTTGTCAATTCCATGTTTCAGTAACTGTAAGATATAGGGTTATACTTTGCTCCATTTCTGATGGGATCATTGCAGGTGAATTGATCGAGGAGGAGTTGCTTTACAATTCATACTATGGACCTACCACTGATACGCTAGCTCACATACCAAAGTATGTCCCTGCTTGGGAATATCATATAGCTTAGTTTATATCTCGTATTTGAACTTTGTTTGTAATAACTAGTTATATTCATTTGGCTGGATTTGTCTCTAGTTTACTTTTGCTTTGAAAATGTAACTAAGTGACATCTTTATACTTCTTTCTAGTTTATCTCGATATAGATGCTGTGATTAACTGATTCAATATAATTTTGAGGATAGTTAAATATTTAGAGCAGCTTATTACGCTGTGTCTCATAGCGTAGACTGGAAGTGCCTGACATGTATCCGAATATTCGGGAGTGGATCATCACAAGTTGTCCAATGTTCAATTTCATACAGTTTTGGCTTTTGTTTTGTCAGATTTTGAGTTATTTATATAGAGTTATGATTATTCAAAGTTTTAGGGTTTTGGAGCTTATTCTCGATTTTTTCCTGCTGTTTGAAGAAGAAGACCCTCTATGAGCGTTGGTGGCCATGCGGCAGAATCGCCAAGTGGCTGTAGAACCTGCCGTATACCCCTGACAGAATGCGCACTAGGCGCTTATGTTTCTTAGGTGCCTGGACTGAATGCTCATGCTTGTCTTGCTATGCGCCCATGGTTTCTCATGCGCCCGTTGGTTGCTATGTGTCTTGGTGTAATGGTAAGGTTGTTATGCGCCTGTTTACTTATGTGCCTATTTTTTCCCATACCTGACCTTCCTATGTGCCTATGACCCCTATGTGCCTATTTGATGAATTTGGACCTTTGGTAATTTCTTGTCATGCGCCTATTTGTGCCATGCATGAATTTTGTCTGACTTATGCGTCTGCATGTTTTATGCGCGCATAATGTCTAACTTATGTGCCTATTGCCCATTTTTGTCTGTTTTAATTTTCCTTTAATAATTTTATTCAATTATCATAATATGATGATCTTGTATAGTTTTAAAGTGTTGTATCCTTCACAGGTATGCCTAACATGGGTTTATATCCTTCAAAACAACGTAGAATTCATTATGTGTGCTTAATCTACTGCATTTTCGGCATCGAAAAGTCAAGTGTAAGCATTATCCAATGTATCACATGTTGTAAAGTACGATAAGTTTGCCAGCGATAACGCGTGAATAGCTTGTACTCATGGCTCGCCATTTTAGGCCAATTCTCTAGGTCTACGATGTCATGCCTCGATTCCGAAGAATCGATAGTCATCCTCCGGGCGTGATGCCGTTCGAACCTAGGTTGTGATCGCACAAGGCATAGTCATAAGGCAATTCAAAACAGGTCAACTAAGAGAGCGCCGACAAATTGAGTAACACATTGAGACAAATTTTTTTAAAATTTTACTGATAATAGACATCATTTACAGACTCTATTACAATCATGCCGTGTAGGCTTTACAACATGACACGATTACAAAAAGAGTGCCGATGAGATAACCGTTCTATACATACATTACTCATTTACAAGAAAAGTATTCCAGCCACCTGGATGCGAGGGATGCCGAGACATGTACCTTGGACTTGTAGAGAGTCTTCAAAAGTTCAGCGGCGGGGTCTTCGACGCACGGTCGAAGTTTCAGAAGCCTAAATGTCGCATAGCTAGTTGGCGCGTTCTTTCTGATTCCTGGCACCTGCAAAGACCTAGGGTCAGTACGATCACATGTACTGGCGAGTGGTTAATTCAACCCAAGCTCTGCATTTGGTTTAAGCAATTTTATAAAACATGTTAGCTAGCTATTTTATGATATTTCTAACCATCCTGATCGATTCACATGATAACATGTTTTGAGGCAAGCATATAAAATTGTATACATTGAGCAGCTATCATATTCATCATGTGTCACGTGTATTATTTTAAGCAGTAAAAGGGTGTGAAGGTCACTGCCAATTTCAAGCCATGGTGGACTACAACTGTATTAGATGGCGATCCTTTCTCGGCGGGTAGCGAGCACGACTCGAAAGTTCCTGAATCATTCGTACCATTCATGCTGGCACTAGCTATACTCGTTCCTCCCGGGCCGAATCGGTTCTTGTCCTAGGCAACCGTTCGAGGAAATTACCGATTATGCATAAGTTGTCCAATGACCGGTTTTACAGATTCATGAAATATTCTATCTTTTTACTGGAACCTTTAACTTTCTTTTTTGGTGTAAAACTGACCTACCTTTTTCTTTGAAGTCATTTACGTACTTTAGCCTTATCGTTGCGATAAACGTTAATCGTTTCATCATTTGGTTTGCACAGGCTAAGTAATAAGGCGTGAGAAAGCAGGCATCAGTTTTTCATGTAAAGCGGTTCGATAGCAAGTATTTTACGAAGAATCGTGCCACAATTTCCTTGATTCTATACTATGGCGACAAGCAATTCTTTTATGTTTCATATCAATTTTGAAACAGAGGGTCGAGGTGAACGAGGTCAGCCACACACCTTACTCTTTTGCTTTAGGCGAGGGACTGGTTGGTTGCGCTTATACGTTGCCTATGCGATCACCTGCAATCACATAAGCAACCGATTAGAATACTGTGTTATTCAAGGGATTCGATATTAATGCGAAGTTCGAGAACGCAAGCCATGAAAACCATCAAAAACATTTACGAAAATGCATCCACGAAAACTAAAGCCAAAGCCAACTCATGTACGGCATGAAAACTAGAGCAACGGGAGGTCCCTCCTGACTCAGCCGTAGAGCCAATCCTTGAGGCACAACCCACTGAATATGGGACTTGATTCCGAAGAAGCCTTTCCATAACGAGAAAAGAAACTTAATTCAATCGTTCCCGTTCGACCGATTCAACCGATTCTGACCTATCGGTCTCGACTGAATCGGTAGTGACATTGTTCCTTTCTTGCGCACCCCGTAGACGAAAACGGGGCACGATGTAGGGACGGGGCACTACACACAACTTGAGATTGAGAAAAAAACTTGTAGGATAATGTACTAGTTAATTTCATCTAGTACATTGGGAGGGGAGGATACTTTGCGCTACCGGTGACTTTTGTAGCTATGGCCACAAAAGTGGCATATGCAACCCGAATAGCCAGGGTCCCTAACCACTATAGCTAGAGTGCTGTTGGCACTATTGAGCATTTGTTTTCAAGTCATAAGGTGTGCCGGGTTGCGACAAAGTCAGTTACATGTTTATTTGATTATGTTGATATGTTAATTTGCCTCAACCAATTGTAAGTTTCATGCCACGACCCGCACCTAATATTTGGGCATGAGCCATGGGTACGTCCTGCCTACGCCATAGTATCGGTGGTAGAATGCTGTATAGTCATCTTCATATTTTATCAAATACAACCATGCAGTTTATAGATTTTCACAATACAACCAAAATTCACAGATCAGTCCACAGCAACAAGATATATATACAATAACCACGGTGAGAGAAAAGCTAATAACTGATCTGAATAATCTCCAAGATAGAGACCAAAATGTGATAGATAAAATAATCTCAAGAGAACAAAATGTGCTAAGATGGATGTCCACTACTCAACTCTCATAATCCTCAATTAAAATAAAGTACAATAAATAAAAGAGTTTCCGAAGGCAACTCCTGCTCTACAGAATAATGTCTAGCTAAATGTCTCCTACGGAGGGTAGTACCATATCCAAGTCCTCCTGCATGCTTAGATCAGGGTCTACATTCTGCTCATAATAAGTGGTACAGAACTCCTCTAACTCATCCCCTAAAATATTATTTTTCCAGTCAGGAATGGAACAAGTACACATATGACAGCTATCCGAAACACAACAGAGTCACTGAATATGTATATAGCATATGAGAATGAAACTAGAAAGTAACTAGCATCATGGTGTAATGGAAAGGAACATGTAACTCGAAAAATAGCTACCAGAAAGCTGTAAACTATGGTAACATGGCAACTATGAAGAACAAGATGAAATATCATGGAATATTAACTATCTATGTGTATTGAAATATCAGTTTCGATGTGTGAACGACTAAGGGGTAAATCCGGTACCCTGCACATGTCGTGTGCAGCTGCTATTATTCAAGAATAGACATTTGGGATGGAATGGATAGTTCACACGTTTACTAAGATATTTTCCCACCCAGCTCGTACTCATGGAATCAATCTCAAGTAGGGTAAACATATAAAAAGATAATCAAGATATACAATAAATCTATGATACTAATCCTCGTGTGACGAGTTTGTCAACAAGCAGCAAGACTGTAGCTCCTCTTCTCGAAAATTTTAAAATATTTTATTATTATTATTATTATTTATTTTATTTAAATGATGATTTTTAGATTCTTATAAATAATTATTTAGTTAATTATTACGGTAGATGACTTTAGCCATAGTTGATTTTTGAAGTACCAGACGACTAGAAATCATGGCAAGGATAATGCAGTGGAGTGCTTTGACTAGTATATTAGCCCAGGTAGGGAAGGCCGAGCTATAGTGATGTCCTAACTAGGAAAACCCGACGAAGTTGTGACATGACCATTATAAATAGTTTAGTTATTTATTATTAATATTATTTGACGTTTAAGTGAACCGGTTGTACCAAACTGGTCCAGACATGACCCGAACCAAACCCGGGCCCATGTAAGGTGGTAGAGCGACCAAAGACGTTCACGACGATTGATGCATTGTATGAATGTGCGTACTTCGTAATTTATGTAGTGGTCTAGTAAATGTTTTCATATATATATTAATTGCCATATAAAAATATCAATAATGTTTTATTTGATAATTATAGTGAATATTTCCTTAAACATGTATTTTAGGATTTTGGGATTTATGTAGGCTATATAAGTATATACATGTACATATATATGATTATATTCCTGATATAGAATTTAGGCTTTATATAAATATATATATGTATAATTATCTAAGTTCATTTAATATATAGCCTATTATATAAATTAAGATTCCAATATTGTAATTAAGGATTATATTTGTAATATTTAATTGTTATATTGTGATTTACAATTTACACGCATATACCATCATATATGTGTATGTATATATAAATATATATTATATATGTGTGTATGTGTATATATATATATATATATATATATATATATATATATATATATATATATATATATATATATATATATATTTTTTTTTTTTTATTATATATATATATATATATATATATATATATATATATATATATATATATATATATATATATATTATATGTGTGTATGTGTATGTGTAGGTGTAGGTGTATGTGTGTATATTTTTTATTATTTTTTTATATATATATAAGTATATATATTATATATGTTTGTAGGTGTATACATATATATATATATATATATATATATATATATATATATATATATATATTTTATAATATATATATATATATATATATATATATATATATATATATATATATATATATATATATATATATATATATATATATATATATATATATATATAAAAGGTATAATAAGGAAAACAGGGAGAAGCAGCAAACAACCCAGGACTAAGCTAGGGAAGCCTAGCCCAACCTATCTCGGGCTGCCACTAATCCCCGCAGCAAACTGAAAGCAGCAGCCCGGCCCAACGATTCCCCAAACCCAGCAACAGCTAACATACGCAAAAACCCGACCCCCCGATTCTATTGATAACAGAATATATACACATATTCGATAGATAGAGAGATCAAAATTGAGAGAACTAGAAAAACCCTAGCTGCGCCAACGACCTTAGCCCTGGGCGCCACCGTGCGCGGCCACTGGCCGGCCAAACACGCCGAAAAACGCGCGGATGCAACAACAACACCGACAGCGACCGCAGTAGCAAGTGCTAAGTTTGCGGGGCAATTTTTCGATGATCATGTGATCGTCTTGTGGCTCATCTTCTCCGGTACGTTCACCATCTATTGGACTTTAAACCCCTTCAAGTAGTTTGTAGGTTACGGTCCTTTATTGCCCAATAAATCGATGAAAAGTTCATCGAAAAACCTGTTTGAAACAGTACATAAACCAGTCCAAATTCCCAACTTGGGAGGATGATTACTGTCAACCTAATAGGAATTTTAGAAAACTAATTGAAGACACTTTTAGACAACATATAGGGCTTCAAACACTTTTCGTAGATTTGGATTTCATCTACTATGCATTGAGAAATCAGATTTCCAAAACCAAGAAAAATCTGTTATCAAAATTATAAATTCTCCCGGTACGACGTACATCTCGCCAATCCGAGCGACGTGGTAATGAACTGAAAGCATCGAAAGGTGCGTATCGGCTTCGTGAACGTGTGGGCTTTGACGGAATTCAAATTAGTCGCGTATGCGCGACGAATTTGATACGTATCCGTCAAAATTCACCGTATCGGCTTATGTGCAAGTTTTCTAATTACTTTGTGCACGTTCGTCAGATCGAGACGAAACTTGCGCCAATACGACCGTATCATTTTTTTGGTCCTGTATGCCAAGTTTGGTCCGATTCTGAGACAGTTGACCGGATTGCTGTTCTGTGTGGCCCACGATCCGACTCAACGGGAGATTTTGTGCACGGCCCGCCAAAATCCAACTTTGGGCATACGGTTGGGTTCGTATCGGAAAACTGGACCTGTAGACATATAATTTGATGACTTTAGAGACCATAGACTTGGGCATGTTTTTCGGTGCAAAGCGGGTCCAACGGCGGACACCGTTTTGACCCGAAATTACCGTTTTACTCCTGTGTCAGAATTGGACTTAAGGACAGGCAATTCTAGCTAATTTTACTATTCTGGAAATGTTGGTAATATTTATTTCCGCATTCGGAGGCTTCTGTATGTGTTGACTGTTGTGGCTCATTGAGTGGTATATTATTATCGGTTTCACCAGCAGAGGACCTCAGGCGAGTACACCTCCGATAGTTCTCATATTTGATTATCTCTATGAATCATATACGTAGTCATGTTTTACATTGATATTCCATTGATTCTTGAAACGATGTTACACGAGATAGTAGTTATGGATTCTTTACATGTTGTTCGTGACCAATTTATTATCGTGTTTGTGACCTATTTGGATCCATGAGTACTGGTCGGGCGAAGAAATACTCTAGACATGTAAACAAACCCAAAATTATTCGTGCCTAATAGCAGTCGCATACTTAACGTGAGGTATGCCAGATCTTATTCGTGCCTAATAGCAGTCGCACATTTCATGTACGGGGTGCCAGATTTTCCTTTAGCCGTTTACTTGTCGAAGTAGTATTTCAACTCACTAGATAGGACATTGTCTGGTTCTACAGTATATACTGCTGGCTACAGGTCTTCTCTATTTTAGTACTCACTTGCCTTGTTCACCATGCTCAGTTTTTGTCATGATTCTATACTTGTCTTTTCGTCGTGTATTTCATTATTATTTACAGATTTATGGATTTTGTCATCTATTGAATCTTTTTTGAGATTTTACTCGTTCCATTCCTGACTGAAAACTAATATTTTTCAGGTTTAGCCGCGATCACTCTTAGCACTGGAAAGGCATGGGTATGCTGAGGTCAACCTAGATAGTTGAATTAGCTATCTTTTCTATTTTGTGAGACATTATATTTTCTAGCAAATGTGAAGTTGTGAAACCTTATAATTTGTAAAATTGATTTAGTAGTTTGAATGAGCATATATGTTATATTTTATGATTTGGAGCATCTTGGTCGTGACAGCGTTCTACCGTCGACTCTACGGCGTAGGCTGGCTTGGACACGTCTCGCATCCGAAAAGCGGGTGCGGATCATGACAAGTTTTTATGGTAGCCCATGCAAGTCAGTTTTTGCAAAAGATTATGAACTCGTGGTAGTACCTATGTCAGTCGTACTGCTACGAGCCTGTGACTAGGAAATGCTCATTGACAATGAAGGATAACTAGGATAAGGGTCCCTTATTAATTTGACTAATTAGGTGGTTAAGATTGTTTGACAGGCCATGCAATTTAGATACGAAATTATTAATTTAGATACCTTGCAAGATCTCTATAGATACACTATTACTTTTGATATGACGATATGATCCAACGCGGGTATACTACTCACTTGGTTAGTTAGGCTTTCCTAGAATTAAGGCTATAATCTTGATAAACTGTTCAATTTTCTTTTGCTCTATTAGATATAAACATCATATCATGAGTTAGAATTACCTATTTTAAATTCTATTTTGCTGTAAGGAACAAGTTTATAAATTTTGATTTTGCTATTCATATACGAATCTTGAGTTAGATTTGATTCAAAGTTTTTCCTCAGCCATTTGAAATGCATATGAAATAAAGATTATGATGTTCTTACTTCTCTTGTCTTCAGTTATTTTCTCCCCGATCAACCTTTTATTTTAAGGATTGAGACTTATAGGTAGATGTTTACGCTTTCTATCATAGTCAATTAGTTTGAATCTTTAGTAGCTTCTTGAAGTTCTTAGGAATATAGTTGGAGTAATTTTAACGACTGCGATGGTCAGCCAGCAGCGCACTGGCGAGGCATGACCCATAGAATTGAATTTTTTTCTAGAAATTGTAGGTTATGGAGCATTGCTAAAACTATATCTTTGTCGACCTCTTTAGACCTTATGTCAATGTGGGGTAGAGTATCTGATAGCATATCATATCCGAGTCATGGAACCAAGGGTTTACCACAGCCAGAGTATACGGACGAGACATAATTCTCGGTAAAATGACTTCAAACGGGATTACAAGTTTAGGGTACTATAGAGGACAGGAAGATGCCCTGTATGACTCCAAGATCCAAAACCAATACTAGTGTAAGTTTTGTAAGTTCGGTAGCATGTCTCCCAACCTAGCATTTCGTAGACCTTGTGATCTATTGACGAGGTAATTGACTGACACAATAAGTTTACCTAGAATATAGAATTTAGAGGTCCATAACCCATTAGTCGACCAAGGCCTTATGGATAAGAATATAGTAGAAAGAATGTATAAGCAAGAACACCATATAAGGTTTTGATACTCACAAAACCTAAACTACTTGTGCCGCCTTTCAAAAATCTCGCATACTTGTATTTTGACTATCTTGACCAATGCTGCTATTACAGCCTAGTTTTGTAAGCTTACTCTTTTATCGAGCTTGATTCAAGACATATGTTTATTGGGGACGCCTACTAATATATTGTCTAATCAGAATCGATGTATTACTGTCTGATCAACCTTAGTGCACTCGGTTCGCTCTCCCTCTGATTGACTTATGTGGATTGAGATGTAGATGTCTCTAGGATCTCATCCGTGACTGTATTGACAATTCCTTTTGAATTATACAATCGCTTTTGAATCACGTAATTGTATTCAGTAACATCTTTCTTGAACTCTTTATTGTTTTTGTCTTTCACTAACTTGGAAAGATGAAAGCTCACAATTGGTAGATAGATACCGAGTATCCCCGTGGCTATAATAGTTGTATACACAAGTGTAGCTACCATCAGCAAGCCAGGTGACTAGAACCTTGCCTTGAGTTACTCATTCTCCTCTCGACCCTCAAACTACTATTGGGACCTTCTAGCCATCTAAATTTGAGAACGATTGGGGCTTATCCTTAGTCAAAATGACAACCTAGGAGGCTATCTATTCTCAAGAAACCAATTGTTGTGAGCCTCTAATAATTTTCTTGAAGCTTGCTTTAACTAGCAACCCTTAAGCCTTAACCCAACCTTTCTTCGACCAAAGCCCACAGTTTAGATACGAGATGAATAGACAAAGATAAGGATAATCATTTACCATGACTATGTTAGACACCCATCCCGAGATTGGTTTCCAACAAATATTACCCTAATTTTGTAAATTTTATTATTAAGACCTAACTAGTATTGGAATACCACAGTCACTAGCTTAGCCAATACCATAGCTTAAATACCCTGTCATATTATGATCTACCAATTATCAACAGCAATACATGATCGCTACAGCACATACCACTAGAACCCTTGTTACAATAGTCTGGCATGCTCGACACAAATAGAAATTCACGACTCAGTTGTTAGCAATCTTTTCATATGATATGCCTTAGAGTTGGTTACCCGTCGATGACTCTTGTATACTATGGACGAGTAGATCTTTCTATTTTATCGACCATGTGTCATTGTACACACTAGTTTTCCACTTATTGAGAAACGATCCTTGACTTGACTTATATCTACCTATCTCGTTACGCCGTGCCTTATTCTTTATTAACCAGAGTCGAGGTAAATATCCGGACTTTGGAATTCTTCAAACCTCATTATTCCTAAAACCATGTCCTAGCTTCTAAGGTGAGTAGACTGTAAGCCTTCTAAAATTTTGGGATATACGAGGATTATCGATTGATTAGAGTAATTTCCATTAGAATGATAGTTATTGCCCCATGGACTCCCACTTTCCATTTAGATCATTTTGTGTTCCCGGCCGTGCCGTTAATATTCGGAGCACGAGACCAACTGTTACCTTCCAACAAATTTCACGTACAAGATCTAGACGAGTCCACCTTCATCTAGGTATATCATGTCCCACTCAAATACGTCCCCTTGTGCTCTATTTTGTGGTACGACTTTCAGGTCAAAAGGACTAGCTATAACCCTTACCATAATACCGGTATACTTCTCGACTTCCACTAGAGCCTCAACCTTGACTCAATTCATTCGACCCAATATATGGTTGTAATCTACTCGAAGCCCACTACGCATCTGCCACTAGTGTGCCACCCAATTGAGGCCTTACGTACTACTTAAACACAAAAGTCACTGAAGGCACATTTTTGGGCTTTAGGGACCTAGCTAACTAACCTGACTGGCAACTAGTTCAACCACTTGGGTGGAAACCTATTCTAGGTTATCCTAACCTAGTAGAAATAGTTTTATCATTGGGATCTTTTTCAGCCATGTAGATTGAAATCCAGGGTTCATCCAACAAACGAGTGATGTCCAATCAGGGAACCCATTATGACCCAGAAAAACCCATCCATGCATACCACCATATTTGGACTATAAAACCGAACTATTTGAAATAAGTCTCTATACCTATTATGTAGTCTCCACTTCTTAGAATATGAAGTCATTCGTAACCATTATTCCATCTACCTGGAAGTCGCTATACGATCTTGTATTGCATTCATATCCCTTGTTCGTGTGTTTAAATAACCAAGAAAAAGATCACAATCATGATTTCTCAAATTTTGTTCTATTATGGAACCTTGTTTAGATTAACTCCGAGAACGAAATTTTTGTATTGCATGGATTGCAAGTCCCTCTAGAAAACGAAGGGTTCTTCGATTTAGCAAGTGATTGGACTAGAGTAGCCCATCTAGCAAATAAGTCAATGGTTCATAAACTTTCTTTCTATCTGTATCATTGGATACACTTTACTACTCTTGAAACTTCATATTTGCTCTCTTATCTTCCTGTCCTTCTTACTTCAGGGCGACGAATAGTTATGCTTATTAAAATTTATCAATATCTTAGCTATTTGTGTAAATTTGTTGCTTGTTAAATTTGGGTTGCTTGATAGATATGAGAGGATTGTAGATGATTTATGTTATAGATATCTTTTGGTAGTTACTTTTAGTAATTAGCAGAAAGGTTACGATGTGATGACGTCATGTGTTTGAAGGGGTAGTGGACCAAAGGTGGGTAGAAGTCATAGAGGTTATGTAGTACAAAATGGCTAGGAGGAGGATATAAACTATTTTGAGGAATTAAAATTTAAGGAGATTCAGGTTGAGGTAGACTTTCTTTTAAATTTTAAGGAATAGTTATAAAATAGAATTTCGAGGACGAAATTATTTTTAAGATGGGTAGATTTGTAGCTCCCCTTCCCAAAAAATTTGAAATATTTTATTATTATTATTTATTTTATTTAAATGATGATTTTTGGATTGTTATAAATAATTATTTAGTTAATTATTACGGTAGATGACTTTAGCCATATTTGAATTTTGAAGTACCAGAAGACTAGGAATCATGGCACGGATAGTGCAGTGGCGTGCTTTGACTAGTGTATTAGCCCAGGTAGGGATGATCGAGCCATAGTAATGTTCTAACAAGAAAAACCAGGCCAAGTTGTGACATAACAATTATAAATAGTTTAGTTATTCATTATTAATATTATTTGACATTTAAGTGACCGATTGTACCAAACTGGTCCGGACTTGACCCGAACCAAACCCGGGACCATATAAGGTGGTAGAACGACCAAAGATGTTGACGACGATAGATGCATTATATGAATTTGCGTACTTCATAATTTATGTAGTAGTATAGTAAATGTTTATATATATATATTAATTGCCATATAAAAATATCAATAATATTTTATTTGATAATTATAGTAAATATTTCCTTAAATATGTATTTTGGGATTTTGGGATTTATGTAGGCTATATAGGTATGTACATGTACATATATATGATTATATTCCTGATATAGAATTTAGGCTTTATATAAATATATATATGTATAATTATCTAACCCCTCTCGGGCTGCCACTAATCTCCGGAGGAAACTGAAAGCAGCAGCCTGGCCCAACCATTCCCCAAACCCAGCAATAGCTAACACACATAAAACCCGACCCCCCGATTCTATTGATAACGGAATACATATACATATTCGATAGATAGAGAAAAAGATTGAAATCTAGAGAACTAGAAAAACCCTAGTCGTGTCATCCACCTCAACCCTGGACGACTGGGTGCCGCCGCACGCGGCCACTGGCCGGCCGAAAAAGCCAGAAAACGTACGGATGCAACAGCAACACCGACAGCGACCGCAACATCAAGTGCTAAGTTTGCGGGAAGATTTCTCGATCATCAAGTGATCATCTTGCGTCCCATCTTCTTCAGTATGTTCACCATCTATAGGGCTTTAAACCCCTTCATGTAGTTTGTAGGTTACGGTCCTGTATTGCCCGATAAATTGATAAAAAGTTCATCAAAAAACCTGTTTGAAACAGGACATAAACCAGTCCAAATCCCCAACTTGGGAGGATGATTACTGTCAACCTATTAGGAATTTTAGAAAACTAATTGAATAAACTTTTAGACAACATATAGGGCTTCACAACACTTTTCGTAGATTTGGATTAACTATAGTCAAGTCCAAGGAACACTGAGTTCAAGTCCAAGGAACCTATATTATGAATTAACTATAGTCAACACATAAGTTTACTTTAAGCAAAAATAAGTTATCCTTTATTTATTGCTAATCTTTTCTATATGTCTAGTAGCCTAAATGGTATAGTATGTCCTTTGAGTCTACTTACCATCCTTTTGATAACTTACTACCTCTATTCCTTTTGGTCACCTGCATGTTAGTTACCGTTATAAAGGCATATCTGGGATACCATCGTCGCTATTTATCAATATCTACTTCTATGTACTTTCTTGGCTTCATGCATAATTGTAGTTGATTTGTTAGTTTCCTTGACATGGCACCGCTTTGGCTGACATATGGTGTAGTGCTCGTATTAACTGGTATGTTATTATTCCTGTAGAGATTTCTACCCATTCCCAGATTTGTATAAGTATGAATGTACTCTAGGTACCCACAATGGTCACTTGTTTTGCTGCACCTCTGTTCATAGGTCAACCTGTTACACATGGTCAGCCTTAGTAAGGCCTCAGCTAGAACTACTTTCAATTGCTTAAGCCCTTACTAACATTTCATTTACCTCTATTTTACCCTTCCACATACCATGAAATTTATAACTGTGGGTTAGGACACTCTTCTTACAGAACCTGTACTTATGGGGACATGGTTGTATATAACAGTTTACTTAACTGCTACCCTCATTGTCATTACTGTCCAATACCCTCATATCTTATACTATACTGTTGCTATGGGTTTCATGTTCTATTTCCCAGATTTCTCCATACATATCCTCCTAGCTCTCACGACCATAGGATACATTAGAGTACATTGGTTAAGCTACCTACAATATATGGGAGTGTTGCTCGCAGAGCCATTGCAACCTACGTTTACAAATCCTAATACCCATACCGTACCTTACACATACTATTGGACCGCACTCTCTTGATTCTCTATGATTCATCTACCACTGATACTCACCTACAATGATAGGTCCCTACAGCATGTGGTGTTCCTATTTGTCAAACCTACAACCTATCTCGGATACTGAAAGTCTCACCTCTGTTTTACTAAATTGATGCGTGGTAGGTAACTGACAAGCACCCAAACTCCTATTACACTGATACTCTATAATCTAAGTTGAAGGTAACCCCCTTTAACCCATGGTTTACTACTTTGTTGTAAACTTGGAATTGATGACCTTTCCTATATGATACTCTTCAACTGTGTTGACTGATACCTTATGTGAGAGTAATACAAATCTTCTGCTATTGAGTTCAAAACCGCATATACTAGGCTTGCTATTTCTATCTGAAATCCCCTCTGGTACCTATAATCTAAATCGAAGGTACACTCCGTTCTTCCTTAACTGATATTAACGAGAACCACTCAAAGTTGGTCTTAAACCTTTTCAAATCTTCCTTATGTTGTCATTGGAGAGGAAAATTTGTACACATTCTTAAATAAGAATATTGAACTAACAGTCATCACCTTGGCTTTCAACATATGACATAATCTTCCCATGTGATATGGCATGACTTGAATCATAAACGTTTCATGATCAGAACTGAAAGAAACACCCACCTAGTACTCACGGCCATGATATCAGGAATTTCTGATATGGTCACTACTACTAATTAGATTTTTATATTACAAACATCACATAGATAACTTGTATGCCTATATGCTTTTATGTATGCTCCTATACCTATTTATCGGGTGCACCTTCCTGTACAGTCCATCCTAAGTCTAACTTCCTACCTGATACTCCAATTTGATTATTGATACACTAAATTCCTAACTTCTCCATACATGTACATGTGCCCAACTCGTGGCCCAGTTTGTACCTTAAACTCAGTAGGAACCCATGCTGCACATACTCGTACTCCTAACTCAATTCCCCCTAACTAAACATATGGCCTATGTGTCAAACTATATGTGGTTTAAATGTTTCTCTTAGATGTCGATAGAGGTTATACCAATGCAGATCCCCTAATGCCTACCCAAGACAAGCCCTCCATGTATCAACTTCAGATGTTGGTCTCTCACGATACCCTCCGATACTGGGTCTGTATTTACCTACAACATCGGCTTGATGAGATGGCACACATCCATGCTCAGGATACACACAAATGTTTGGTACTGTCCTGGTCGAGGCAATGTATACGTACACGTATCAAATTCCCATATGAACCATAAAAACAGAGGTTGTCCTTCCTATTAACCCTTCTATGCGTTTATTTGAACACCTTAATGATTCATCTATTTCTTTCTTATTTTAAAAGCAGGAATTTATAGTACATTAGGTAGATGATGGCTTACCTCTTTTGAAAGATCGAGAAGCCTTGCTCTTGATTAGCTGCCCTCCTCAACTCAGACAGCACAAGAAGATATTAGGGTTTATGGGAAGGGAGGACCGGCTATGTTCTCTCTCTATATATATTAGCTTGTGGATTAATGTATTTCTTATGAGGATCAGAGGAAATCCAAATCGAATTTGGATTTGAATTTTTTGGATAGAGTAGAGCCTTTGTAATCGGCTAGGGTAGGGGAGGTTCGGTTGAAGGATTTGAATTTTTGGGGTTTTTTACATGAACCCTCCTCTTTCCATAGTTTTTGCAAAAGTGTCTTCTCTACTTTAGTGCAATTACCGCATGTTTCTATATATATAATTAAACATATAAAAATGGCAAGGGTGAATTTAATTAATATTGCTAACCAAATCATGGTTAACCCCTCTACGGACCTAAACTTGCATGGTTTCCCAAGTATTGAGTGACATTCAATACGAAAATTAGTTCAATATTTTTCTAGGGTTTGGTTAGAAGCACATTCGTACAGATATGGACAATTATCATATAAAAATAGTAATACTAATAAAAATTTTGGGTGAGGGACTCACAAATCTACCCTCCTTAAACAAATTTCGTCCTCGAAATTTAAAGTTAAACGCGAAGGTGGAGAGATACCTCACTGCACGAAAAGATAGGAGAGCGCTCACGTATCTCGTCTTTTCTCTCCCAATTGGATTCGCCCAGAGAATGGTGCCTCCATATGACACACACCAATGGAATAGTCTAGTTGTGCAGCATTTTCTCTCGGTGATCCAAGATCTCCACGGGCTGCTCTTGGTAGCTAAGGCTCGTTTCCACCTCGATCTCCTTCTTGTCTGAATGAAATGATAGAGAACTTTTCTGGATTGCTCATGTGATGTAGTCATGTGAATGTAGCTGATTTTGAATGAACAGAATACATTCGCTCTATTCTTTGCTTGTAGTAGTTGCCCTAATGGGAGACTATTTGTGGACCTATTATCCTTGGTGTACCCTGGTTCTGGATACGGATAATAAGTTAGGAGAGAACCAACATACTTACTCAGAGGTAGTGAGGATATGGTAAATATGAGGGTTTCTTCGATGAAGCCTTCCCACTCAGAGGTAATGAGGACATGGCAGGAGTGGGCTCCATGAAGGGTACATAGAACAATTCAGAGGTAATGAGGACGTGGAAGTTCTATGTGAGGGGCGGTTTGTTTTTGATGGAAGGGAAACAACTCAGAGGTAACATCGACGTGGTTGTCTCAAAAAATTTGTGGATCTATTATCCTTTTTGTGCACTGAAAGTACGGGTATTGGATCATAAGGAGGGAGTTCTTTTAGGAGGAAAGTTCAGAGGTATGATCATACATGACTTACTACCTAAAAGATATGATATAGATTTATCTGTAGTGACCAGAGTGTGAGTTCAGCGATACTTGCAGATATATAACTCATCAATCTGGGAGATTTGGAGTCAGAATGCGAGTTCAGCGGTACTAGAGGGTACGTAACTCGTCATTCTAGGGAATTTGTAGTCGGAATGTGAGTTCAACGGTAAAAGAGGGTACGTAACTCATCATTCTGGGAAATTTGGATTCGGAATGTGAGTCCAGCGGTACATGCAGGGTACGTAACTCATCATCAGGGATATTTGGATTTGGAATGTGAATTCAGCGGTACCAGAGGGTACGTAACTCGTCATTCTGGAAGAATTAAAGTCGGGATGTGAGTTCAGCGGTACCATAGGGTACGTAACTCATCATCCGAGATATTTGGATTTGGAATGTGAGTTCAGCGGTACCAGAGGGTACATAACTCAATATCATGGAGGATGTCGTTTCAGACGTAATACTTCTTTAGGAACTTGTCGTTGATGGGCAACATGAGCAAGTCTTCATTTTGTTTTACGAGGCGGTAAGCTCCATTGGAGAATATAGTATCGATGATGAACGGGCCTTCCCACTTTGGCTGGAACATGCTAGCAATTTTGTGAGTTATAACCATCGGCCTCCGAACTGCCATAATGAGATCGCCCACGTGGAATGTTCTGATTTTAACCTTCTTGTTGAAGGCTCCGGAGATACATGCTTGGTATAGCTTGATTCGTTGTTGAGCCAACAAGCGCTTCTCATCTAGGGCCTCCAACTCTTGTATTCGATGATGGTGATTATTTTCTGTCGTCAGTCGGTAGGTGAGAGCGACGCGGAGTGAGAGGATTTGAGTCCCCAATGGGGAAACTGCCTCACTTCCATATACCAGAGAGAAAGGTGTGTTTCCAGTGGCCATCCGCACTGTAGTACGGTACGCCCATAAGCATTCGCCGAGCTTTTCATTCCAGTCGTGTTTGTTTGATGACACAAATTTCTTGAGAAGCATGATGATTGTTTTGTTGAATGCTTCAGCCAGACCATTAGCCGCTGGGTTGTATGGTGTTGAAGCAATATTCTGGATTCGATATTTGTCACAAAACCGATAGAAAGCGTGGCTTGCGAACTACAGACCATTATCGTGGATGATCCTTCGTGGCAGTCCAAAGCAGTAGATAACGTGATGCTTGAGGAAGCTGATCACGTTTGAAGTCTTGACTTATGCCAGCAGAATAGCCTCCATATATATGGAGAAGTAATCTGTGATTGCGAGTATGAAGCGGTGTCCTCGGGACGAAGGCGGAGTGATCGGACCAATGATGTCCATTCCCAATGCTTCGAATGACTAGGATGCTACCGTCGAATGTAGAAATTCGGATGGCTGGTGGATAAAATCTGCATGGACTTGACGGGATTTGCACTTTCTTGTATAGTCTATCGCATCCGCAATCATCGTGGGCTAGTAATAGCCCATTCGGCGAAGGAGGTCTTGTAGTTTCGGGCCAGGCTGATGGGCCCCACAGATGCCATCATGAGCTTCACGTATGGCTTCTTTGGCTTCTGTATTTGACAGACATCAAAGCAGTAATCCATCGTATGATCGTCGATATATTATTTTCGTCTCCGTATCATAGAAGAATCTGAGGGAACACCTTCTGATAGAAGTGGCTTCCTTTGGATTTTCTGGCAGGATGTCGTAGACCACGAAGTCAATGAATGGTTGTCTCCAGGCTGGTGTTTCGTCGACTGTTAGCGGGGAGTAGCTCTCAACATATTGAACATTATTCCTGGGACAGACCAACTCACGGCCTATGATATCAACCAAGTGATGAGCATGATTCGGAACTGCTAAGGAAGCGGCAAGGCCTACTAGGGCATCGGCTTCAATGTTCTGGAGCCTGGAAATGTGTTCTATGAAGAACCCTCCTAAGGACAAGATGATGTCAATCACTATTTGGTGATAGGAGATCATGTCTTCGTGACGCACTTCGTATGAGCCCCAGATCTGGTTAACGATTAGCTGCAAATTGTCGTATGCTTCAAGGTACTCTACCGCCAGCTCCTTTGCAAGTCGAAGGCCAATGACCAAAGCATTGTATTCAGCCACATTGTTTGAGCAGGGCTCCATGAGGGAATAAGCCCGATTAATTACTAGCCCGGTGGGAGAAATTAGTACCACTCCAACTCCAGCGACGATGTTACCCTTGGTCCCAGTTCTAGAAGCACCGTCGAAGAACATTCGCCATACAGTATCGTGAGAGGCCACATTTGAATTTGCGACCTTATCTGAAATCTTTTCGTCTATTCTGGTTGACTCCGATCCTAGATGAGCTGCTAAAAAGTCTGCTAGAGCTTGACCTTTAACAGCCTTCTGCGGGATGAAGATCATATGGTAGGAAGACAATAAAATCGCCCAGGTAGCGAGACGAGAGCTGAGTGCACCTGGCTTCGTCATGAGGACCCCGAGGGGGTTAACGCTTGATACGACATGGATGGCTTGTCCCGTGACGTAGTGTCGCGTCTTCTGAATGGCGAAAACTAGAGCAAGGTACTCCTTTTCTATGGTAGTATATCGGTGTTCCGGCCCCATCATCATTCGGCTGAGGTAATATATAGCCTGCTCGTGGCCTATATCATTATTTTGTGCTAGCAGAGCACCGATAGGATGTTCCATCGCTTTTATATAGAGCAGGAATGGTCTTCCAGCAACCGGGGCTACCAGGAATGGAGGGTTCATTAGATATTCTTTGATGCTGTGGAAGGCGCGCTGGTATTCTTCATCCCATACAAATGAAATGCCCTTCTTTATGAGGTGGATGAATGGTTGACATCGTCCAGAGAGGTTAGAGATAAACCTTCTGATGTAGGCCAGTCTCCCTTGAAGGCCTCGGTGTTCACGGAGATTTCTTGGGGGATCCATTTCCATGATTGCCTTCATCTTTTCAGGGTCTATGTGGATACCTTAGGAAGTAATGATGAAACCTAAGAACTTCCCGCTGGATACGCCCAAGAAGGATTTCGTAGGATTTATTTTCAAATTGTGCGCTCGTATCAGGTCGAACACTGTCCTCAGATCATACAGATGATCTGCCTTAGAGCGGCTTTTGACGGCGATGTCATCGACGTAGCATTCTACTATCTTGTGCTAGTGGTCTATAAAGATGACACTCATAGCTCTTTGATAGGTGGCGCCGACATTCTTTAAACCGAAAGGCCTAACTGTGTAGCAGTATGTGCCAATTGGTGTTCAGAATGATGTATACTTTTCGTCATTAGGGAACATTTCGATTTAGTTGTACCCCGAAAAACCATCCATGAATGACATACGCTCGAAGTCGCAGGTGTTGTCAATCATGATATCGGTGATAGGTAGGAAGAACTCATCCTTAGGACATGCCTCGTTCAGATTATAAAATTTGATACAGATTCGAATCTTTCAATTCTTCTTGAGGACGGGTACTATGTTGGTGACCCAGTCTGGATGCTGTTTCTCGCGGATGAAGCCGCTGGCTATCAGTTTATTGACCTCAGCTTCAATGGCATTCATGATGTCGGGGCAGAATCGTCGTTGTTGTTGCTTGACCGGTTTTGCGTACGGACGGATGTTGAGTTTGTGAAGTGCAACCTCGGGATTCAGTCCTGGCATGTCTTCATAGCTCCAGGCGAACACGTCGATGTATTCTCTGACGAGTTGTAGTAGCGATTCCCGCTCTTCGTCTGTCAGACCTTTGCTGACGAAGATGGGCTTTGGAGAGGACTCATCACCGAGATCAATTTGCACAACCTCATCCTCGCTGGGAGGCTCTCTTTGTTCGAACCGCTTCTTCCATTGCACATCCAGTTATTGTGCCCATGACTCTAACTCAAGAAGTTTAGGAATGTCTTCATCTTCTTCGTAGGCGTCGGCAAATGCCATATTGACGGACAAGACTTGCCTGAATACGTCCCCGATGTTGACATCCGAATCAGAAATTGGTGATCCGATTGAGTGTGAATGCCAGTCGCATTCCTCGTCTGAGCTTTTCGGGGTCGTTGCCGGTGTAACATAACCTAGCCCACATCTGGTTTTGTTGTAATAGTCTCATGGTTTCCCAGTCGGGACCGACGATTGTAAAGGTAACCGCCGTCCAGTGCCATAGTTTAAGCCTGGTGTAGCTTCCAGATCATACCCTTGCTTTTGTATGAGATACTTGGATTGGGAACTATATAGGTAAAGAGGCAGTCTTCCGGTGTCAGGTTCGAGCTCAACTTCTCTATCCTGAAGGACTGTGGATCATTCTTGTGACCGAAGATGATTGGATGATCCTCTCCCTCGATTATGCGATATGCATCTTCCACTGGAGTAAGTTGGTTTGCGGTGTAGACATTTGTTACCTATGTGTGCAGGTGTGTGCCGATACCGTGTTCCATAGCATACATTGTACAAAGCTTATTAAGCTCGAGATAATTTAAAGATAACCCTTTATTGATGAAGTAAGGTATCTTTTCCAGTGGGATTACATCATCTGCGGATGGAACATCAGTGTGAGCAGCCACATACTTGGTCAGCTCTGGCTCTTCTTCAACCACCCCCTGCATCAATAAAGACTGGAAGGATGACTTGGACAGCTTAATCGTCAGGGGCTCCACTGGTGGAGCAGAACGTGGAGTCGTTGGCGTATCAGCCACCCCCAGTTTGGTGCTCGGTGCTGGGCGGGGATTTGTTGGCTGGCTAGTAGTCCCCGGCTTAGCGCTTGGCTGCTGATTCATTCTGTGAAGACGAATCGTCATCGGCTTGACAGAGGGGTTGAGCTCCTCTATTTGTTGCTGTCTAGCTTTAGGCAGCCTGATTGTCAGTGTCTCTGTCGTGGGTCGTAGCGCTTGGCCAGACCTTGGCAGTCGGATTATCATCTGCTCTTCTTGTGCAGAGAGGCTGATTGTATCCTTACGCAGAGTGGCTGTAAGTGGTACAGTTCTGCCTGGTTTGCGGGCTTGAAGGTGGATCGTCAGAGGTTCTTTCGATCCAGCTGCCGCATCAGTCGGAGCTTGAATATCTCCTTCGACAAGGTATCTTTTTGACTTCTCGTACAAGCATGAGTCGGAGTAGTAGGACTCGACCCCTTTAAAGGGATCGATGTCAGCAAATTCTGTCCTCACGAAGCCATGCTGGTCGACGTACTTGAAGCACTAGTACAGTGTGGAGGGCACGATCATGTAATCGTGTATCCAAGAACGTCCCAGGAGAATGTTGTAGGAAGTGTTTGCATCTATGACATAACAGGTCACTTCTGACTGAAGGTCGCCGATTTGGCACTTCAAGCGAATCTTTCCGATCGGATAGCTTCTGCCAGAATTGAAACCACTGATGGCGGTGCTTGTCGGTGTCAGACGATGCATTGGGATACGCAGATGGTATAGTAGGCTCTTCGGGATGATGCTTATGGAAGAACCGGGTTCAATATACATCCGGTCTACCTTGATATCGCCAATTTACCCAGTATAATATAGAGGGTAATCATGCAGGTTGGTCTTGATAAGCATATCCTGCGGAGTGAAGACAATGTTGGGCATTGCACCTGTGCAAGCGCTGTCCTGGAGATATGTGGGCGGGCTTTCCCCAGTGAGATTGGAATGAGCCAGATATGCGTCGACGTTCTGGAGCGCCTCGTTCAGTGTGATGCAAACATCTTTGGAGAGCCTAAGGAGCTCGTATAGCGACAATTTAGCCGGTGTGTTTGCCAATTGTGCCAAGATGTCGAAGTTGTAGGGCCTCTCCAGCCCATGAGGCGTCTCTCTTCGGAGCGGTTTGTCGAAGCGAGTCTCCTTCGGCCTAGGCTTGTCGGTCGTCGAAGGCTGCGAAGGTCCTGGAGCATCAGCAGCTGTTGGCTGATGATCTTCAGCCGAGTTACCCGGTGGAGGTTGGGTTTGTGCGTCGGATCGGGTAACGATGGCAGTAGCTTCTTCGACCTCTGCCGAGATTGTGCGGCAAGATTTAACTTTTCTACTTCTCTTCTTGCTGGTGGAGGGAGGAGCGGACTGAGTCATTTCAGGTACCAGGTCCAGATGGACCCATATGACCTCCCATCGTGAAGTGGTAAGGGGCATTAGGCCAGCATCCTGGTTTCGGGGAGGTGGAAGGTTAGTGATCTCCATCATTGCTCTAGGGACGGGCACTACTCCATCTTGAGTCTTCGTCGGAGGGAAGCTGCCGAATTGTACCGACACCATGTTGGCTGCTACGGTCACATCTTCGAAATTGATGGCCAAGGCCTTAGAATCGATAAGATATTGGATGTATTGCTTCAGTTGGTAGCAGTCATGTGTAGCATGGTGGACATAGTGATGGTAGTGGCAGTACTTGGGGCTCCCCATTTCCGCAGGACGAGGTTCACGCCTCGGAGGAGGGAGCTGAATTCGACCTCCTTGTATGAGCATATCCAAGTTGGGCTTGACATGGCCGTCATCGAAGGAGTAGGTCATCTGAGGCCACTACTTTTCTGCCGGCTTTGATTCGGGTTTTGGGGCTGTGTCGACCACCATAGTCTGTTTGCCCTTGTTGTCTCGATTGTTGGAGGGGTTACCACTATTGTTGCTGTTGGTGCTAGGGCATTTGCCCTTATCCTCTCATTCTGAGACGTGCAATGCCAATTGGCGAGCTTTCGTCAATTTGTCTTCTGCGCTAGTGGCGTTGATAATGAAATTCTTCCAATCCTTAAACTGACTTTCGTCCATCCAGAGGCTGATCGTGGGAAGCAACCTCTTTTGGCAAATTTCAATTAAGGAGGAATCAGGGTTACCGGAAGGCAACTTCATCGCGGTCTGGCGAAACTGCTCGATGTAGTTTCTTGTCAGCTCTTTTTCTCCCTGAACAACGTCCATGAGGGTGGACATTGTCACGTCTTGCCCTACTTCGTAGAACCTCTCCAGGAATATACGTTTGAAGCCGGCAAAGGAATGTATACAGTTGTCTGGCAAGTTGCGGTACCAGTCGAAGGCGATCCTCTCCAGCCCTCCGATGAACAACCGTATAAGGATGGCGTCATCATGAGGCAGATGGTCAGTTGTGACTTCGAAGTAGGTGATGTACCTGCTTGTAGATGTCTTCCCATCATATGGATTGATGTTAAATGGTTTATATCTTGGTGGGAAGGGAACATCTCTCCACGCAGCAGGATACGGTTGTCGTATCCTGAGGTCTTGGCAGTTTTCTCGGGCGTGAAACATGGCCCGGAGCTCCTGGACTTCTCTTTTTACCTCCCTAGCCTCGTCTGCAATGGTGGGAGCCGACATTTCAGGAGGATTATCACTCGGGTTTGGTGTAGCTGAGTTCGAGTTCACATTGACCGTGGGACATAAGCTTGTTTGGCCAGGCGTCCTTCCTTACAGAGTTGGAAGGGCCGCTTTGATCTCTTCCACGGACTTGACTAAGTGATGCAGTATGGCCTCCAGAGTGTCGATGCGTTGGCGATCACTGGAACCATCTTGGTTGCTGTCCATCATGAACACCTTCCTTACATGAGTAGAGATGGAAGGAACGGTGGAGGATGTGCCCTCTGAGTCATAGCCTTATACAGCGAAATCGTCAGGTATGTGGGAATATTCTCCTCTGGTTTGGACTCAGAAGGAGTGGTACCCCTAGCTTCAGAGCTCGTCTCATCTTGAGAGTTGTGGACGTCCTGGGGGACGTCGGGATCTGCTGTATCTGTTGGGTGAATCGTTTCCTCTGGATTATCTTCTTGGAACACCGAATTGTCATGGATATTTGGAGGAGTGCTACCCCCAGCTCTAGTGCCTCCCAGAGATGTGGACGACGAATCTCCAAGTGTGGCAGATTTTGTCTTTGAGCGGGTACCTTGGTAAATTCCTCCTCTAACGGTGGTAGACAACCGCTTAGAAGAGAGTTTCTTGGTTACGACGGTGGAGATTTTTGGACTGGAGACATTTGTTTTCTTCCCTCTACCGCTACCAGGAATCTTCAGAGCATAATTGCAGGAGGCGATGAAAAGCGCTTCGTCTTCTGAGCTTGGGTGTTGCAGTCGTTGGAAGACGGACTGCCGGTCTTCTTGTACTGCCTCCTTATTGCAGCAGCAATTGACAATGACTTGGGTGTAGTGATGTCCCTGAAAGGACTCTCTGTACACCGAGTCTTCGTCTCTTTTCTTGCATTTTTGAAGAATTACGTTGTGCAAGTCACCCATTTTGTGGGCTCGGATGTTCTGAGCACATAACTGTGTTGGCATCCTGCCTGCTCCCTGATGTGGGGGTAGTACGAGTACTTGCCCCTGATCATTGTTAGGAGACTCTTGATCCCGTTCTTTGGACGCCGGGGGCTGGACATGGGTAGTTTTATACAACTTTCCATCTGGGGCTCGTGTAATAGTCAGCGGGATGCCCTGATAGTCAGAAGTTGGGACAGCTGTCTGAGTTCGACAAGCTCGTGCTGCCCGAGACTTCTTTCTCCTAGCACCTGAGAGTGCATAGTAGGAAGAGTCCACAGAAATTGGCATATGAGAGCATCTGGGGTCAGGATCGCCTGAGAGGCGGTCGAAGACTGACCGTGAGCCGTATGGAGCAGATGGTATGCGGCTGGGTTTGGTGGCCGTGCAGGCTGTCTGCATGCGGCTGGCATGTGTGGCCGCATGACCCTTCTGTATGCGGCTGGGAGCGGTGGCCGCATGAACCTTCGAGATGCAGCTGGGAGTCGTGACCGTGCAGGCTGCCTGCATGATGCTGACTTCTGTGACCGCATGAGTCTTCTCTATGCAGCTGGCGATTGCGACCGCATGAGCCTTCTTCATGCGGTTGGCACCCTTATGCGGCTTGGTCCGTATAGAGTTCCTCTTTGTCCCTGCAAGTCCAACATCATAGTACTTTCTTCTGCCAGACTTGGGGACAGCAGAGTCCTCTATGGCCTGAAGCAGGGCCACATGAGAGTTTTTTCCACCGTTTTGAGCAACAGAGAGTACTTCTTTAAGAGTTTGGGGAGAAGCGAATAATTTAGGCCTCCACTCTCTGCGGGCCTTCTTGGTGCGGGCTCGCCGCTGGACCGGACAGCGCTCCCGTCGGAGAGCATTTCTTCAAACGCCTGTTGGTCGAACCGGGCGACCAGCATTTGTTGAGTGGAGCGAAGTTTGGCTACGTCCAATTGCATCACCAACTTCTCAGCCGTGGAGAAGTCAGTCCCCAGCAGAGTCGCCATCGTGTTTGCCATTGATTGTAAAAGTACAGAATAATTTTATAGAAGGACTGAACTTAGACTCATAATACAAACTCGCTCGTACAAAGAAAGCCTAGGAATGAAAACCTAGGTACAGCAATCTAAGTATGATTGTTTATTTTTGATTCTGGGGGGTGATGATAAAGGCTCGGGAAAGCGATGGCAGCTCTGCCTTACTCCTTGGACGATCGGACGTAGCCTTGGCTCTGATGAAGAAATTCTCTTGGACGTGTGGGGAGACTCCTCTGTGCTCTCTTTTGTCCTCTCTCTCTGTCTCTGTCCGTTCTTCTTTTTTCTCTCCAGGGTTTGCAAGGGAATGGCACCTTGCTATTTATGGAAGTAGGGGTGTAATTATTAGGGTTTGCAAGCCCCTTCGAAAAGTCGGTGGCTTGGGGATTAATCAATCTGGGCCGTTCATCCTGAATGTAACAAATCTGGGCAATTAATGTGGATTGTACCAAATCCTATGGGTAATTAATGCTGATTGCAATGAATCTTCATAATTCGTCATGACAAGCTCGTATCTCCCGCCACGTATTTAATTTGCTTAATTACAACAAATATGATTTGATCCGTGTAATTATGATGATTGTAATAAATCTGGGTTGTTATGACTTTCTAGCAGCCGTAACTCCGAGGGGATAAGACTGCCACGTGTCTCAACTGTCATGAGGATCGCCACGTGTCTCAACTGTCATAAGGACTGCCACGTGTCTCAACTGTCGTGAGTGGGACATCCTGACAGAGCCGCATGAATGCGGTCTCTAAATGAACCGCATATGGGTAGTCCCCATACTCCTAGCCGCATGAAGGTAGCAGCCGCATGAGGGTGGCAGCCACATGAAGGTGGCAGCCGCATGAAGGGGGCAGCCGCATGAAGGGAGCAACCGCATGAAGAGAGCAATCGCATAGGGGTGACAGTCGCATAGGAGTGGCAGCTGCATATGGGTGATAGCCACATAGAAGTGGCAACCACATAGCGGTGACAGTCGCATAGGAGTGGCAGCCGCATAGGGGTGACAGCCGCATAGGCGTGGCAGCCGCATAGGGGTGACAGCGCATAGGAGTGGCAGCCGTATAGGGGTGACAGCCGCATAGGCGTGGCAGCCGTATGGGGAGCTTTGGACTTGGCGGATCGTGCCAGCTATAAAAGATTTTCTTCTTTTCCCTAGGAGCACGCCATCATGTCAGGGCTATCATTTCGACTTTTATGTCAGAGCTGTCATTTGTCAGAGCTGGCATTGTCAGGGCTGCTGTCAGAGTAATTAATTCAAGCTGCTGCTTTATGGCCAGTTATCGGATCGGACAGCGTGAGGCCACGTGGCATGGAGCCATCCGAGCCGCATGAAGGACTTTTGGAGCCACATGAGGCTCCTTCTGTTTGTGAGCCGTATGGGATCCTGAAGGACTTATGAGCCGCATGGGGCTCCTTCTGTTTTGAGCCGTATGGGCTTTCCTTGTCTTTTTCCATGCTTCTACAAAGAGAGAATGGGATAGAGGTTGTTGTAGATGTGGATATGTCATGACCCACACCCTAGAGTAAGGGTACGAGACGTGGGTACGTCCAGCCTACGCCGCAGTGTCGGCGGTAGAACGCTGTCCTAGGTCACAACATCTAACAGTTAAGGTAATAACAGTTATACTTCCCGAATGGGGGTGACATAATAGAATATATCTCAATCACATCTAAGGTAGAATACGATGAGACAGAATGATATAAAAGATGCAAGATCCAAATCCACAGGAAATACAAATAGAGGGAAAGCTAAGTGTCTAGATAAACTCCACTAACATCCCGAAATAATACAGATCCAAATATACAACTCAATCTCCAATACTATGAAATAAGATAAAGATATCAATGGAGCAACAGTCTCTACAGCTAAGGGATCCGACTGGAAGTCCAGATCGCAAGTGTTCTCTAAGGCTGTCCCATAGAAAGTATCTAAGCAAGCCTCCTCCTCGACCTCTGTAAAATTTTCAACAGGTCCAATCAGGACGGGAACGGGTGCAACTCATCAAGAAAATCCAAGTAATGACAGAGAACTATAAAGCAGTTATAAACAGTTTTATTGATGAATATGGCAGTTTATATTTAGGTGATAGTATAGAGAAGCAGTTGTAGGACCGATTGTAGGAACGAGTTGTAAAGCGCAATACTCTAGAGGGGGGTGAATAGAGTAGGCAGCAAAAATTAACTATTTAAAAATGTTAGCAGCAAGATCACAGAATAATAATCACAACTAAATAATGTAAAGGCAGAGATAAGAAAGCAAATGCAAACACAAGGATGTATACTGGTTTCCCTCTTGTGAGGACTAGTCCAGTCGGAAGAACTCTAGCTTCCAGTTGAATCCACTATGGAAAATCACCACAAGTTTTCATCCGAAGTTCTTGTAACTTCTACAACGCGAGCTTTGATCCGAAGTACTCGACCAACTTCAATTGTGAAGAGTCTTTCTTCAATCAAGCCTCCGATTACAACCACTCTGAAACTTCTAGACCGTACCGCACTGGCAAATCGACTAGAGGATTGTAACTGGCTTGGGATTTGAAAATGAATAGCTCAGAATACTTTGGAAGAAGTAGTATGCTTATAGAGAAGAGATATGAAAGTGAATGAGTGAGTTGAAATGATCGAAATCTTTCTCTATTTATAATTTTTTCAAAGGCAAAATTCTGACAGAATTCGGGCAGAATTCGGGCAGAACTCTATGAGAAAATCTCGTTGGGATCCGTAACTGCAGGAAGACCAAGTTCAAAAAGCAACGTTCACTAACCAAACTCTGGCCGAACTCTGGCCGAATTCTGGCCGAACTCTGGCCGAGTTCTGTTGGAGTTCTATCAGGGTTTTTGCAAACTGGTTTTGGGATTTTTGAAAAGTCAAGCAGTTAGGAAGTAGTTTGGGCTTTTGTAAGTGGGCTTGTTTTCAAAATGAAAGGGTATTTTGAAAACGTTTCTTGGGTAGCCTATTTGCCAGTACGATGCAGTGTACATCGTATTCCTAGACTCAATAAATGTGAAAAATACATTGATGAAATAGGAAAACCAAGAGCCCTTTGATGACGCCTTTCTTCAAATATTTGAGCAGACTTGAAGACGCCATTTTTACTTGACGGCGGTCGTCCAAAGATAAACAGATCTGGAAATCTGAATACCTTTCGGGCGCTGCCCCCTCGACCCCTGTCCGCTAACCGGGCAGCAGAACCCCCGATGCGAGGCCCCGGATAGGTCGTTAGGCGGTTCAGAGAAATCTTTTTGTATAACGCCGTCGTTGGCCCATCAATAATACTCTATTGCATATGTCCTGGTTTGACAAAGTTTGATCATGCTTACTGCATGTCTAAAAGAACATGTTAGGCAAACAGAACAATATAATACAAGTATAGCAATATGATATAGAACATTTAGGACAATGCTAACATTAGGACAATGTTATGTTTAAGTAGCAACATGATAGTGATTACATGAATATTAGTGACATCAATATGGTAAACTTAATTGATTAGCCATATTCAAAAACATGATATAATCATTGGGCTAACAATCTCCCCCTTTTTTATTATGGCAAATCCTTTAAGTTTAATATATATACAATAGATGCATGTATCACTAATAAACACATAATACTAGAATATTGTGTGCTAACTAAAACTTATTTCTCACTTAAACTTATTTCTCCCCTTTGACATGATCAAAAATAAGCTCCCCCATAATTAGAGCTAAAATGAACTCAAGCATAAGTAAAGACGGAAAGCAAAAATAATCATGATCAAGATTAGGAGAACAATGACAAGTTTTAGAAAATTGCATAAGTAAAGAATAAAAACATTATCAAAACACAACATAGTTGGTGGAACTTAAAAACATTGAAATCAATCAAGACATAGTTTACCAACTAAAAATCCAAAAATGAAATATGTTTTGAATGACATTTGAGCAAAAAAAAATTCTATCAATATAGTAGGAATCAATCATTGGTCATAAATAAATCATGAGGAATAGAAATGCGCAGATCTAGAAAATAAAAGAATCAAAAATAGAATGAGACTTTTAACAATGATCACAATAAAATATGATTCATAATTTGCCCATACAAATTAGTGAATCAATTCCATAAAGAGTATAATCATCGAAATGAAATCAAAATAAATATAGTAGAATCTATGCAAAATCTATACCAAAGTTCATGCATTTGAATTCAATTACCTTAGCATGATATATGAATATCCATTAGATAAACATGAAGGTAATGAAGACAAAATACTTGAGAAGGAGAAATTCAGTCGACTTGAATGCTCCCCCGCAAAGTATGGTCAGTCTAAATATAGATAATCATGAACTTTGAGATAAAATCTCAATAAGAAATGCCAAATCAGTTTAAACTCAAAAGAATTATCAATAAATTAAATTAATTTTGGCATGATAACTTTTAGAAACTCAAAAATGAGAGAATTAAAAATAAATAATAATAATCATATATTCTCTCATCCAATACAAATCCAAATATCATGAACAACTCAACAAGATATTTAAGGTAAAAGAATATATGTCAATGATGAACTAGCTATATCACATATTAAGGGCATAAAATAATTGAAACAATTAGTTTGCTCCCCCTTAAAATATGCGTATATAGTCCAAAAATAATTTATATGCATAAAATAGATAAAATAAATAATCATAAGATCTAAGGGATATCCATGATATGCATCTTTTCTTTCCTTTGATCAAATGCATATAAAATTCCAAACTCAAAACAAATATCATCTTTAGGCAAATAAAAGAAATATCCAATGAATAAATGCTTAAAAATGAACAAACAAAATATATCTCCAATATATATATATATATATATATATATATATATATATATATAAATATTTCAAGACATAAAAAGATTTTGAAAACTGTCTTTAATAATAACATTTGAGTACCGGACAGATTCAATAAATCAAAAAGAAATAAAAAAAAACTTTTTAAAAAAATTCAGAATTTATTATGAAAAACTGTCTCAATAAATGTTCGAATGCGTCCATTTAGTCCTCAGACTAAAAGCTGGCGATTCGAATCACGAAAACAATTTCTATAATAGAATCCATAAATCATAAATAAATCCATTTGAAAACATAACTAGATAAATGTCCAAAGAAAAAATGTATTCTAGATATATGGCATGTCAAGGGGCTAACTGACTTGAAACAATTAACTGCTCCACCTTTACATGGCTATATCCAAAAATAATAATATAGATAAAATTTTAAAATAAAATTCGGAGACATATTTCTAGTAACTAATTAAAAAAATATTAGGTCTTCTTATCAAAGTTCGTTTCTTTCCTTTTAAACCCTTAGCATGGTGTCCACTTGACAACCGTGAGGTTAAAGAAAAGAGACGCTTTGAGAGAGAGATTCAATTTGCTTGACTTCTCCCTGCAAAGAATTACTGTTATAGACAGTAAGTAACTTGAATAAGAAGATAATAATATAAAGCTCAAAATCATTGAATACTACACAAGTTAAAGACGAAATCACAAGATCATAATATTCAATGAGTAGTCATGAATACGAAAAACAATCATCTTTAGACAAAAGAAGAAATATCCATTAAATGAACATTTAAAAATAAAACAATCAAAAGATATTTCAAATTAGCATGATGAATAATCGTATAAGTCAAAAGATGACATAAATTGATCTATGCTATAGAATCTCATAATCGACAAGATAGATCAACATATGCTACCTTTTGTGAAAATATAAAGAGAGAATATTATTCATCAAATCTAAAATTCAAACTCCATCAGATAATAATTGCAACTAGATTTCAATAAATCTTTAGTTTATAAAGCGTTGATCAATCTTGGTTTAGCTGTAGGGGTACTGTCCCAGCTAACGAAGGTTCACCGGGGAACACTTAAGTACCGCTTCGCTTCGACCGTAGTCGTGGTGACAGACAGACCCTTTTTAGGCTTGTACCCAAAACAAATCTCTTCTTTAATAACCGAGAATTTAAGAAGAATTAGTGCAATATAAAAAAGTTATATTCTATGGACTTAAAAATTTAGAACAATGTAGCATAAGATGTATCAATTATATTATTCCATATGTGCTACAAAATTATTGGGTAACAATAAAATATAAAATACTTGTAAATCAAAATGTAGAACCTAGATACGTTGATGTATTCTGGAACCTAGAGGACTGGGTTCAGTACCTTAGATCCAGAACTAGACGATAGTTGCAAGTACACCTTAGTAAATCTTAAGTCTATAAAGTATTGATCACTTCGGGTTAGCTGTAGGGGCCGGTTCCCAGCTAGCGGTAGTCCGAAGACTAGTGCACCGTGTCGCTTCAGGCTATTTACACCTGTATGACAGAAGGACCCTTTCGGCTTGTTCCCAAAATAATTTCTACTCTTAAGAACTTAGATTCAAAGGAATATATGCAGTATCATCGAACATCGTCGAAATCCAGATTCCTTAAAAGTAAATACCCAAGGAATGGTTTATCAAGATCAAGATAAAAAAATATTTCAATAAGAGTCATGTATCTAAAATGTCAACCAAAAAGCCAAGAAAAATATACATCATTAAAAGAGGCTTTGAGGAAGAAGCTGATAAAGATAAGAACATAAATTGTTCAAAATAATCAATAGCTGATGTATGAGATAAGTACAAGTTTGAAAATACTTTTCAAAATAATATAATATAGAACTTGAACTTAAATCATATATCCCCATAAAGATATAAGAAACATGAGCAATATATAAATGAAAATGAATTATTCATGTATCCTTAATAAGCATAAAAAAATATTACAAGATCAAAAACATGCATAAATAAACTTTATCAGACAAAGATGTTATTGATTCATAAGAAGTTAATCAAAGTAAAATTTGCGAATCAATAGTGAAGTATACAAGGTTAAACTAAAATTATATTTATATACTTTTCAAGTAAATAGGAGACTTGTGTTAAACATACATACTCACGAAATACTGATCAAAGTAAATACGACATGTTAAAAATAAATCGCTAAGAAGTGACCATTAAAAAATATATTAAAGACGAAGAGTCAAAAACATATTCACCAAAACAAAATTAAGCTCCTATGCATGCTTCAAGAATAAAGATTAAAAGTAAAGAGCATACATAGAGAAATGTGTCACACTAATGGAAAGTAAACAATTAAAGCTAAACAGCTAGTCATGCTATAATTATATCTCACATTGATTCAAACAATAAATAATTTAAAAGATATAAATGAGAGCTAGTAGCAAGATATCAAAAAGAACATGCTAGATATTAAGAACTATTTAGGAAGCATGTTACCGAAGTGGTTCTAGTGACCACACTTCTGTTGGTGCAATTGCATGGAAGATGACCTTTGTAGCTTTGCAATCACCAACATGTTCCATGGTTCTATTTGATATGAGAAGCTTCACCTGCAATATTAGGTGAGGACTTTGGTATCCAATACTTGGATCCACATTTGTTAGCTTTGGGAACCCATTTGCACAAGTTCATATCAACTAGTTTTCTAATCTGCAATGATTAGAAGCATGTCCATTCATACCGCAATAATGACAGAAAGAATTAATATTAGTACTATGTGTAACAGTATGAGAACGTGCAGTGGTGTGATATGATGTACGTGGATACTTGTAATAGAAAGCATGGTTGTGTGAAGCTTTAGCTTTGCTTGCTTCCTTTGTAAAAGATCTGACGTGTGTGACTTTGTGATGTGCTAAGTGTCTTGTGTTAGACTGAGTCGTGGGTTGTACTACCTGCTTTCACAGTCTAATCTCTAACTTTTTAGAGTTAGCACATATCTCATCATACTTAGCAGAAAGAGCATCAATTCTACATGAAGCAATAGAATACTTCTTCTTTTCTGATTCTAATTCCTCCTTAAGTTTAGCATTTTCTTGAGTACTTTTCTCAATGCAATCAAGTGCCTCATGCAATCTAAACTCAAGTATACTCAAGTATGGAAATCTCAGAAGAATTATCAGAAGTAGAAGTATTTCTTGCATCATTCAATAAGCAAGTAAGCTTTTCATTCTCACGCTTATAGGATAGAATATCCTTTCTAGCTTGCTTATATTTATCTAATACTTTCTTTTGTTCTTCTAACAGATCACTGAAAGCATCAGATAAATCATCATAAGAAAATTCACTATCTTCAGAAAAAAATTATTTTGTACCTCGTTAGATAATGCCATTGAGCATAAATTTGCAGCTTGATGAGGTCTCTCTTCTTCTGTGGAATCGCTTGCTTCGCTTTCATACCATATGCTCGTGCTAGCGTACTTGTGAGACGATGATCTTCCTTCATTTGATTGTTCGTATTGACTCTCCTTTCTTGTAGTAGTACAATCTTCTTGGATGTGGCCTATCTTCTTGCAGTTGTCACATACAAGCTCTTCTTCGTATAAGGGATTATGTTGTACCTCAAATCCCAATTTTTTCATGTACATATTTGTATCATTAAGAAGACTATCCTTATCTCTGGAGTTGCTAGCATTGCTTTCATACCTGCACTCATAAGTAGCTTCAAGAACTTTCCAAATTTTATGAGATGTTGTGCAAGTAGAAATAAGATTGAATACATTTGTGTCTACAGCACAATAAATAATATGCATAGCTTTTGCATCAAGGCTAGCTAACTTCTTCTCTTCCTCCGTGTAACTATAATAAGGCTTGTTGATTATAGAGGATGTGAGAATAGAAGTGATAGTAGGCTTGTTGTAGCCGGTGACAACAATTGACCATAAGTCAAAATCTAGAGACTTCAAGTAGAAGCTCATCCGTGTCTTCCAATAGCTATAGTTCGTACCATCAAACAGTGGAGGTCTGTTTGTGGCCTGGCCTTCACTTGTGAATTTTACAGTTGCCATGTGTTGTGCTGTGATCTATATAACAATTAGTTAAATGAATAAATTATTGCAATGCTACCTTGCTTTACCTGTAACACCCGCTTTGATAATAAGGATCTGCTCCAAGGATGTTAAGCCAGATAATAGAGTCCTTGCTAGGATACCAATTGAAAGATCAATTGGTATAAGCAATAATATCTCTATAAGGAGCACCTGCAATAATATCTGTAGAAGGAGCACCTGCTCTGATACCAATTATTGGAGCAATTGGTATGAGCAGCAATATCTATATACCAAGCACCTGCTCTGATACCAATTGTAGGAACAATTGGGATCAGAATATATTACCTCTAGTTGCAGTACTGGCTCTCTAGTTGCAGTACTGGCTCTGATACCAATTGTAGGATCGATTGTAGGAACGAGTTGTAAAGCGCAATACTCTAGAGGGGGGTGAATAGAGTAGGCAGCGGAAATTAACTATTTAAAAATATTAGCAGCAAGATCACAGAATAATAATCACAACTAAATAATGTAAAGACAGAGATAAGAAAGCAAACACAAACACAAGGATGTATACTGGTTTCCCTCTTGTGACGACTATTCCAGTCGGAAGAACTCTAGCTTCCAGTTGAATCCACTATGAAAAATCACCACAAGTTTTCATCCGAAGTTCTTGCAACTTCTACAATACGAGCTTTGATCCGAAGTACTCGACCAACTTCAATTATGAAGAGTCTTTCTTCAATCAAGCCTCCGATTACAACCACTCTGAAACTTCTAGACCGTACCGCACTGGCAAATCGACTAGAGGATTGTAACTGGCTTGGGATTTGAAAATGAATAGCTCAGAATACTTTGAAAGAAGTAGTAGGCTTATAGAGAAGAGATATGAAAGTGAATGAGTGAGTTGAAATGATCGAAATCCTTCTCTATTTATAGTTTTTCCAAAGGCAGAATTCTGACAGAATTCGGGCAGAATTCGGGCAGAACTCTATGAGAAAATCTCGTTGGGATCCGTAACTGCAGGAAGACCAAGTTCAAAAAGCAACGTTCACTAACCGAACTCTGGCCGAATTCTGGCCGAACTCTGGCCGAGTTCTGTTGGAGTTCTGTCAGGTTTTTTGCAAACTGGTTTTTGGCTTTTGTAAGTGGGCTTGTTTTCAAAATGAAAGGGTATTTTGAAAACGTTTCTTGGGTAGCCTATTTGCCAATACGATGCAGTGTACATCATATTCCTAGACTCAATAAATATGAAAAATACATTGATGAAATAGAAAAACCAAGAGCCCTTTGATGACGCCTTTCTTCAAATATTTGAGCAGACTTGAAGACGCCTTTTTTACTTGACGGCGGTCGTCCAAAGATAAACAGATCTGCAAATCTGAATACCTTTCTGGGGCTTCGCCCCCGAACCCCTGACGGGGGGCACCGGATAGGTCGTTAGGCGGTTCAGAGAAATCTTCTTGTATAACGCCGTCGTTGGCCCATCAAGTATAACAATATGATATAGAACATTTAGGACAATGCTAACATTAGGACAATACTTTGTTTAAGTAGCAACATGATAGTGATTACATGAATATTAGTGACATCAATATGGTAAACTTAATTGATTTGCCATATTCAAAAACATGATATAATCATTGGGCTAACAGCAGTAAGATAGAAGGAAAGTAAAGTAACTAGAACAAGAGAAGAATGATGGCAATAAATACTGTAAAATAAATCTAGCTGAACTAAAGTAACATAATAAGTCCAGTACGAGATGAATCTAATACAAGATGAATCCAGGTAGTGATCAAGAACCCAGGTGAGCCCAATAGATTCCAGTTGGGAGATTACAGATTTAGTGTATGTCTACAAGTCTTACTCAATATTTCACCGCACCGTAATACAAATGAATCCAGAATTCGACACGAGAATTGAGATGAGTCCAGCCAAAATATAATGATTCCAGAAATAGATTCCGGAATAATTCTAGTGATTCCAGTAACAGAGGCCAGATAAGTATGGTATGTGTGTCGCATATATGAATCCAGAAATATCCATACGTGTTGTAAAAGAGAATCACATAAAACTAACTATAACTGAAGTATAGTAATTGACAATTAAATGAGAGAACTATCAAAAAATGTACTCGCCTGCTATCTGAATGTCCAAGATGAAAGTACTGTCCGAGGAGTGGTGTCTGGCTCCTATTTAGAACAGTACAAGTCACAACAAGTCTAGAATGGAAATAAGATGCACTGCAATGCATTCTACATGAATCTTGGTCAATCTAGGCCAAAGTCAATTCTTGGTTAACTCTGGTCAAACCTAAAGTCAAACCTAGGTCAAACTATGGTCAACTAGGTCTAACCAAGTCTCACTAGGTCAAACAAGCCATTCTAGGTCCTATCAAGCCTACACTAGATCTAACAAGTCTATACTAGCCTATTACAATCATAAAGTCAAAACCAACATCACACAACCTATAATGCATCTAGGCCTACACATGGAAATCACACTATATATATATATATATATATATTTTATATATATATATATATATATATATATATATATATATATATATATATATATATACACATAGGCTATCAAAAAAAAAAAAAAAAAAAAAAAAAAAAAAAAAAAATATACACATAGGCTATCACCACATGTACATGTATATAGGCATACTAAATAGGCATACAACATACATAATACATATGTTGATATATACATGGTACATACTTACATATATACATGACACTTTTAATACACATTATACATTATTATACATATAGGCATTATC
Source organism: Iris pallida (assembly GCA_029216955.1). Classification (NCBI taxonomy): domain Eukaryota; kingdom Viridiplantae; phylum Streptophyta; class Magnoliopsida; order Asparagales; family Iridaceae; genus Iris; species Iris pallida. The sequence continues at coordinate 1,828,718 of JANAVB010038819.1, read as the reverse complement.
ACATATATGTATGTAGGCTACCTACAATATATATATTAACTATATATATACATTACGTATATGCATTGAGAGAGTGGTAGGAAGGCTAACAAATGTGTGTGCAGGAGAGTGTCACATGAGGGCATGTGTGTGTATGAGTGAGAGTGTCAAGAGAGTTGTGTGTGTGTGTAGTGAGACATGAGAGTGTGTGGGTTCCTGGAACAGTGAATGGTAATAAACTTGTGTGTGTGTGTGTATGTGGCATGAGGGTGTTGTCAAGTGAGGATGTGTGTGTGAGTGTGTGTGATATGGCATGAGGCTGTGATTACAGGAAAACAGGGAAATGAAGGGTGTGAGGGTGAGAATGATATCCTGGACACAAAAACAGTGAAGTGATACATGTGTCCATATGTGTAGGGAAAAATTAGTTCTCAGCTGCATTGAAAGTTAACAAGAGCAGTGAGTATATTATAGTGAAAACTAGAAAAATATAAACAGTGTATATATTTGTGTGTGAAACAATCCTGAAATCAGTGAGTACAAAGGGATACATTTCAAGTTCAGGAAATGAATTCAGCTAATAGGAGAATCAATTCAGTATTTTAAGAATGAATGAACATTCATTTAACTAGATCCCCAAATCATATACACAACAGTTTAACAATATGTAAGAGGGTGAATAGGAGTCAATATCCTGGAAATCAATTTATCTACAACTGTGCATATGTGTCAAATGAAATCAGTAGCTAACTAATCATTATAAAATCTTGAATTAATTGACAGTTACAAATGGGAAGAAAATCAGTGAGGTGATTACTGGAATTCAGTGAACATATCATGACACAGTAAAGTGTAATATGAAATTAGGAAAATAGGGATTCAATCTCAGTTTATGGAAAAATTCAATACAGTTTTTGAAAAGGAAAGGAAATCAGTTCAGTTCTAATTAAGAAGCCATTCTCAGATTTAACAGTTCACTAATGAAACAAAATCAAATCTATTTCATTCGAAAACCAACACAAATGCCAATTCTCATTTACAAACTAAAAGCCAAATTCGAATTGAAAAACTAAGCCTAATATGAACTATCAAACATGTGGGGACATTTAACAGTGATAATCATCAATAAAACAGAGATTTAATAGTACAGAAATTGAAAGAAAATAAATATCAGAACATGTATCAGTTAACATGCCATTTAACCCAAATCGAAACCAAATTCACGTCAATAACCTAACTAACATGTAAACTTAATCTCATATAGATTATACATCATATTCAGGATCTAAGTAGCAAATTAAAACACAAATTAAACCATTTAAAACTGAATAAAACAGGGAAACAAAATAGCATACTGATACGCACAGTGCACACCCTGTGCACATACGACACCGTGTCCGACACGACACAAGGGGTCGTGAAACTTGACACACGTGGTGTCAGTGGATACCCCATCATGTGTGTCAAGTTTCACGTGTCCTAGTGGCGTGTCCACTATGCAAATGACCCCGAGCAGCAGGGCAAGGAAATCTGCGCGCGCGCGCGAGTGCAACCGCGTGTTCCCGTGTCCGTGGTGACATGACATGACACCAATAACATCCCAGGACACTAGAAACCCATAAGCAAGGTTAAAACCTAAATTCTTATTCAAATATATTTCAGAAAACAAATCGAAATGCCCTTTGGGGCATTTCATCAAACACATACACATGTCCATCGTTACGTGTCCGATACGAACACGTATTGGACACGAATCCTAGGGTTAGCTATACCTACAGTTAGGGTAGGCCTAAGGCTTCCTAAATATGCAATAAAAACAACATTCTGTGGTAAGGATTAGAATTTAGCTATAGGTTTCCAATGGGTCAAAAAGCCCCAAAATAAGTGGATTCTCAAGCTTCCAAAACTCTCCCAAATTGTTTCTTCCCTGAAATTTTTCAATACCAACAGTAAGTAAAATAAATTTAGGACCTATTGCAATTGGTTTGGGTGGAAAAGGAATTGAAATGGAATTTCTAAGAATTAATGAAGATGGAGACTTACCTCTTTCTAAAACTTGTAAATATTTCTAATGGAGGCTAGCCCTAATTTCTAGGAGCATTAAATAGGGGAGGGGATAGGCTTGGCAGGCCATGGGCTGTTGGGCTAGGATTAGGGTTCCACTAGTGTTGGGTTGGGCCTCTATGGGCTTAAGTCACAAGTCATGACTTGTGAAACCACAAGCCATTCTCTATTCAAATTAATTCATATTCTCTCCAAATAAGTTCTAATGGGTTTGATATCACTAACTTAGGTCAAGCTAGGGTTCCATAATCTAACCAAATAGTCATGACCTAGGCTAGCTTCTAGGACAGTCTCCTAAGTCAACACTAGTCAATGTCAAATATAGCACCAAAACAATTATACTATAAATTCTAACAATTATAATTAATACTAATAATTCCCAAATAATTCCAAAATTTTAAAAATGACCAAAATTCTCTCAAGCTAGAAAAGTGGTAGTGACAAATCTACCCCCTTAAAATAATTTCGTCCTCGAAATTAAAGGTGATCGTACTCCTTCTAGGTTAAGCCCCCAGCAATCATAGTCTCAGAAACCTATTTAAATCATACAGTTGAAAAGTGTAACCTATGGGATCATGGCATGTAATATCAGTCTGGGGTCTCATCTAGTTACACCAACATGCTATAGTACTAGGCAATCACAAGGTATCAAAATATACAAGCAAGGGATGCATCAAATATCCTCAAAAAGGAATACTAAGGTTAGGTCAAAACTCACCTCCAGCTAGGTCTGAGAACTAGAACTCCCTCCTGGAAGTAGGGCCCTGGTTGGGGCTGACCCACAGAATAGGCACAATCCTAGTCTCTTTCTACAGAAGTTCCACTAGTGCCCAGACTTCTTACAGTAGGTACAGATAAGCTTTGGCTCAGCTGGCCTCTGCTGGACAGGAGACTGGGCTGGGTATGATGATATAGGCTGGATATACGGGGTACTCCTCATGCTCTGGGTAGGACTGGGTAATGCTCCTCGCCCTCTTGGAGCTAGGCTCTCTTCCTGGAAGCACAGAGTCCCGCAGGCGTAGCAACCTCTGGTATTGCTCCCTTATGGCCTCATTATGAACTCTCTGTGACTCCAATATCCTTTCTTGGAAATATCCAAACACCTGGGCTGCGTCAAGTAACAAACCTCCGGGTAGTACAGTATGGGGTACCATCTCAAGGGGTGGGAAAAGGCTCTCTGTCTCAGGCAAATTTGCAGCTCTCAACTGAATAACAGGAGATGAAGGAAGACTCTCTGCGAGGCTACCACCATCTCCTCAATTGGAGGAGGTGCCACCACCCCCTGATCAGATAGAGGGATCACTACCTCCTGAATAATAGGAGGTGGAAGCGCACTCTCAGTAGCTGTAGCTGCCCTCTGGCGACGGGCTCGGGTCATGGGTGCCATACTGAAAGAAAAAAAAGTAAATCAATCATCAAGGCTTGTAAGGCAGTCTATCATTCCATATAAAAACTGGTAAATATAAATAAGGGAGAACTAGCTACAAGAGTCACTATTTTAAAGCTAGGCTATACTATCATCCCTAAGATAAGGGCCTAATCACAAGTCATCAAATCGTCATACTAAGAAAGAACTATATATGAATAAGCTCTATAAAGCTAAAATATCCCTATTCCTAAATTATTGATGCTGGAAAACAATATATAATAACAGAAGGGTATGATAGAGATGATATGTTTAAAAACCTCCTCAAGATACAGTCTGATAATCATATGCGTCTGTGTAAAATCATGTTACTCAGAGTCCTCGCCATGCCAGTAAGCAAGGTTGCGATAAACGAAAGATTCCATAACTGGGACATGCACCTCTATAATCATGTCGTCTGGAATTCTCGCTATGCCGACTATATAGCTGCAAGAAATTCCAAATCTCATAACCAAGATACGTACATCCGAAGTCAGGTCTCTATGTTTCTGCCACGCCAGCTAATATGGCTGTGATACACTACAAGTCCCATAATCAAGTAGACATTTTGCCATCTCTGTTATTCCTGTCAATATATGTTATAAGAAAATATCGTAACTCAGGCCATAAAATTCATCTTGATAGGAAAATCAAAATCAACAACGATCCATCAAAATCAAATTCAATAATCAAGGAGTGAGAGCGAACAAAATAAGGGAAAAGATTTCAAATTAAAGTTTAAATAGGATTCTCAAGGGTCGTCCCAGGAATCTCTCAAGGAGTCCTAACTGTGATTGAGTACCTTCAAAAAATATATCCTAATTCCTACTGCAGGCTGTAGTGATACTCTAGTTCGAATACCACTATATAAACTCGACCTGCATGGGCCACCACTAAAAACGTGTCACGACCCGCACCCTAGAGTAAGGGCATGGGACGTGGGTACGTCCAGCCTACGCAGTAGCGTCGGCGGTAGAACGTTGTCCTAGGTCACAACATCTAACAGTTAAGGTAATAACAGTTATATTCTCCGAATGGGGGTGACATAACAGAATATATCTCAATCACATCTAAGGTAGAATACGAAGAGACAGAATGATATAAAAGATGCAAGATTTAAATCTACAGGAAATACAAATAGAGAGAAAGCTAAGTGTCTAGATAAACTCCACTAACATCCAGAAATAATACAGATCCAAATATACAACTCAATCTCCAATACTATGAAATAAGATAAAGATATCTATGGAGCAACAGTCTCTACAGCTAAGGGATCCGACAGGAAGTCCGGATCGCAAGTGTCTTCTAAGGCTGTCCCATAGAAAGTATCTAAGCAGGCCTCCTCCTCTTCCTCTGTAAAATTTTCAACAGGTCCAATCAGGACGAGAACGAGTACAACTCATCAAGAAAACCCAAGTAATGACAGAGAACTATAAAGCAGTTATAAACAGTTTTATTGATGAATATGGCAGCTTATATTTAGGTGATAATATAGAGAAGCAGTAAGATACAAAGAAAGTAAAGTAACTAGAACAAGAGAAGAATGATGGCAATGAAGACTATAAAATAAATCTAGCTGAACTAAAGTAACATAATAAGTCCAGTACGAGATGAATCTAATACAAGATAAATCCAGGTAGTGATCAAGAATCCAGGTGAGCCTAGCTATTCTAACAGTGTGTTTTAAAATACTGAGATCGACATGTAAATGGCTGTAGGTAATCAGGCACATCCCTCACTGATCAGACGAGAGATGACTATGCTTCCAGTAGATTCCAGTTGGGAGATTCCAGATTTGTGGTATGTCTACATGTCTTACTCAATATTTCTCCGCCCCGCAATACAAATGAATTCAGAATTCGACACGAGAATCGAGATGAGTCCAGCCAAAATATGATGATTCCAGAAATAGATTCCAGAATGATTCCAGTGATTCCAGTAATAGAGGCCAGATAAGTATGGTATGTGTGTCGCATAAATGAATCCAGAAATATCCATACGTGTTGTAACAGAGAATCACATAAAACTAACTATAACTGAAGTACAGTAATTGACAATTAAATGAGAGAACTATCAGAAAATGTACTCGCCTGCTATCTGAATGTCCAAGATGAAAGTACTGTCCGATGAGTCGTGTCTGGCTCCTATTTAGAACAGTACAAGTCTCAACAAGTCCAGAATGGAAATAAGATTCACTGCAATACATTCTACATGAGTCTAGTTCAATCTAGGCAAAGTCAACTCTTGGTTAACTCTGGTCAACCCTAAAGTCAAACCTAGGTCAAACTATGGTCGACTAGGTCTAACCAAGTCTCACTAGGTCAAACAAGCCATTCTAGGTCCTATCAAGCCTACACTAGATCTAACAAGTCTATACTAGCCTATTACAATCATAAAGTCAAAACCAACATCACACAACCTATAGTGCATCTAGGCCTACACATGGAAATCACATAATACATATATATATATATATATATATTTATATATATATATATATAGACACACATAGGCTATCACCACATGTACATGTATATAGGCATACTAAATAGGCATGCAACATACATAATACATATGTTGATATATACATGGTACATACTTACATATAAACATGACACTTTTAATACACATTATACATTATTATATATATAGGCATCATCATATATGTATATAGGATACCTATAATATATATATTAACTATATATATACATTACAAATATGCTTAGAGAGAGAGGTAGGAAGGCTAACAAATGTGTGTGCAGGAGAGTGTCACATGAGGGCATGTGTGTGTATTAGTGAGAGTGTCAAGAGAGTTGTGTGTGTATGTAGTGAGACATGAGAGTGTGTGGGTTCCTGGAACAGTGAATGGTAATAAACTTGTGTGTGTGCATGTGGCATGAGGGTATTGTCAAGTGAGGATGTGTGTGTGATTGTGTGTGATATGGCATGAGGCTGTGATTACAGGAAAATAGGGAAATGAAGGATGTGAGGGTGAGAGTGATATCCTGGACACAAAAACAGTGAAGTGATACATATGTCCATGTGTGTAGGGAAAAATTAGTTCTCAGCTGCATTGAAAGTTAACAAGAACAGTAAGTATGTTATAGTAAAAACTGGAAAAATATAAACAGTGTATATATTTGTGTGTGAAACAATCATGAAATCAGTGAGTACAAAGGGATACATTTCAGGTTCAGGAAATGAATTCAGGTAATAGGAGAATCAATTCAGTATTTTAAGAATGAATGAACATTCATTTAACTAGATCCCCAAATCATATACATAATAGTTTAACAATATGTAAGAGTGTGAATGAGAGTTAATATCCTAGAAATCAATCTATCTACAATAGTGTACATGTGTCAAATAAAATCAGTAGCTAACTAATCATTATGAAATCTGGAATTAATTGACAGTTACAAATGGGAAGAAAATCAGTGAGGTGATAATTGGAATTCAGTGAACATATCATGACACAGTGAAGTATAATATAAAATTAGAAAAACAGGGATTCAATCTCATTTCATGGAAAACATTCAATATAGTTTTCGAAGAGGAAAGGAAATCAGTTCAGTTCTAATTAAGAAGCCATTCTCAGATTTAACAGTTCACCAATGAAACAAAATCAAATCTATTTCAATCGAAAACCAACACAAATGCCAATTCTCATTTACAAACCAAAAGCCAAATTTGAATTGAAAAACTAAGCCAAATATGAACTATCAAACATGTAGAGAAATTTAACAGTGATAATCTTCAATAAAACAGAGATTTAATAGTTCAGAAATTGAAAAAAAATAAGTATCAGAACATGTATCAGTTAACATGCCCTTTAACCCAAATCGAAACCAAATTTATATCAATAACCTAACTAACATGTAAACTTAATCTCATATAGATTATACATCATATTCAGGATCTAATTAGCAAATTAAAACACAAATTAAACTATTTAAAACTGAATAAAATAGGGAAACAAAATAGCATATTGATACGCATAATGCACACCCTGTGCACGCACGACACCGTGTCCGACACGACATGAGGGGTCATGAAATTTGACACACGTGGTGTCAGGGGATGCCCTATCGTGTGTCAAGTTTCACGTGTCCTAGTGGCGTGTCCACTGCGCAAATGACCCCGAGCAACAGGGCAAGGAAATCTACGCACGCGCACGAGAGCAACCGCATGTTCCCGTGTCCGTGGCGACACGACACGACACCAATAACATCCCAGGACACTAGAAACCCCTAAGCCAGGTTAAAACCTACATTCTTATTCAAATATATTTCAGAAAACAAATCGAAATGCCCTTTGGGGCATTTCATCAAACAAATACACGTATCCATTGATACGTGTCCGATACGGACACGTATTGGACACAAATCCTAGGGTTAGCTATACATACAGTTAGGGTAGGCCTAGGGCTTCCTAAATATACAATAAAAACAACATTCTATGGTGAGGATTATAATTTACCTATAGGTTTGCAATGGGTCAAAAAGCCCCAATTTGAGTGGATCCTCAAGCTTCCAAAACTCTCCCAAATTGTTTCTCCCCGAAAATTTCTTAATACCAACAACAAGTAGAATAAATTTAGGACCTATTGCAATTGGTTTGGGTGGAAAAGGAATTGAAATGGAATTTCTAAGAATTAATGAAGATGGAGACTTACCACTTTCTAAAACTTGCAAATATTTCTAAGGGAGGCTAGCCCTAATTTCTAGGAGCATTAAATGGGGGGGGATAGGCTTGGCCGGCCATGGGTTGTTGGGCTAGGGTTAGGGTTCCACTAGTGTTGGGTTGGGCCTCTATGGGCTTAAGTCACAAGTCATGACTTGTGAAACCACAAGCCATTCTCTATTCAAATGAATTCATATTCTCTCCAAATAAGTTCTAATGGGTTTGATATCACTAACTTAGGTCAAGCTAGGGTTCCATAACCTAACCAAATAGTCATGACCTAGGTTAGCTTCTAGGACAGTCTCCTAAGTCAACACTAGTCAAGGTCAAATATAGCACCAAAACAATTATACTAAAAATCACTAAAAATTCTAATAATTATAATTAATACTAATAATTCCCAAATAATTCCAAAATTTTAAAAATGACCAAAATACCCTCAAGCTAGAAAAGTGGTAGTGACAGGATAAATGCATCCATATTTGGGTTTATCCAAATTACACCACTTTCACTATTTTCTTTCACGTTATCGAGAATTCACTCTTTTATTCACATATATCCATCACAAATTACAATTAAAATGTGAACAAATATATAGTAAATTCTAACTAAAATAAACATATATATAACAAATCTTAATTCAAATATAGTTAAATATTTAAACTATTTAAAAATAATATTTTAAGTGTAAATTTACTTGTGAGATATAAATTATTATGATATCTATGATGATAAATTTGTGAATATTTATGATATCTAGGATATAAATTATTATGATATCTAGGATTATAACTCACTAGTCATTTCACATGGGTTGCACATAAAAATATATTTTACGTACATTTGAATTTACTATGTGAGATATAAATTGCAAAAATAGTCTTTTGTAACCTCGAAGGGTTGGTGGAGCCATGGGATCCATGGTCAAACATTCTCACATTTTGTGCCTCTCTCAATCACCTACATATTTTATTGTTTAGATCTTCTAACTCTAGAACCACACGCTACATTACAATTAAAATATAAACAAATATATAATAAATTCTAACTAAAATAAACATATATATAACAAATCTTAATTCAAACATAGTTAAATATTTAAACTATTTAAAAATAATATTTTAAGTGCAAATTTACTTATGAGATATAAATCATTATGATATCTATGATAATAAATTTATGAATATTTATGAATATTTATGATATCTTGGATATAAATTATTATGATATCTAGGATTATAACTCACTAGTCATTTCATATGGGTTGCACATAAAAATATATTTTACGTACATGTGAATTTACTATGTTAGATATAAATTGCAAAAATAGTCTTTTGCAACCTCGAGGGGTTGGTAGAGCCAAGGGATCCATGGTTAATCAATCTCATATTTTGTGCCTCTCTCAATCACTGTAACACCCAATTTTCTAGATAAGAGTAATTTTAAAATTTTGTAATTATAATTATTATTTATTGATATTCATTTCATATTATGATTTTTGGTGATTTTTACTAATTTTTAAACTATTTTAAAACTGGTTTAAGTCATAAATTATGATTTTGATGTGCTGCTAGTGAAACCTGAGAGACTGTATGACCTAGAGCCTAACCATGTCATTATGATGACTTAATTATCATTTTTAGCCTAGGGGTAATTTGGTCATTTTGACTTATTTGAATTATTTGGTGATTTGTTGAATTGGTGAATTCTAGTTGACTTTGACTTGTTGAGACCTAGTGGACTAGCCTAGAAGCTAACCCTAGCTATGGTAACCCTAGCCTAACTTGAGTTAACCTATTTTACTCATTAGAGAATAGTTTTAGAATGAGTTGATTTGGTTTAGTGAATTTAAGTAATGGCTTGTGGTTTCATGAAATGACTTATGACTTAATGATTTGATTGATCATGACTTAAGCCCATGGGCCATTTAGTGAACCCTAACCCTAATTATTGAACCTATGAGCAGCCACATAGGGATCCCTACCCTATTTAAGCACTTGTTCATTAGGGCTTGCCTCTTTTTATCATTCCAACACTTGGAGAAAAGAAAGGTAAGTTTCCCCCTTCCAAAAATTTCTATTTTATTCATTTGATCTTTTTTTTCATCCTAGTATTTTGCATTGGGTTCTAAATTGAGTTTATGGACTGTTGGTGGAGAGCCATTTCAGTTTGGGATCAATTTGGAGCATTTGGCCATCAAGAGGAACACCCCCCATTTGGAGCTTTCTATACAATTTGCACCTATAGGTAAAACCCTTTAAATTGATTTAAATTTTGGTTTTCTTTGCATATAGGGCTAGATCTAGGAGTCCCCTAGGTGTCCCTGAAATTTGGATGAATTTCGTGTCCGTTTGGTGTCCGTATCGGACACGTGTCGTAGTGTATGTTAGGTCTTCGATGAAATACCTCTAAGGATTTTATTTTTGATTTTTGCTAAACTAATTACATGATTTTGAAGCTCTTGATGTGTAGATTCATTGTGTTGAACACTGAGCACGAATTTAGAGGACTTTCGTGTCTAAAATGGACACGCACCCCATGCACGAGGCACCGCACTGTGCCCGTGCAGTCCCCTGCTATTCGGGCTTGACACATGACACGACACTATATGCCACAAAAATTTGTGGGCACGTGCGGGCACCCACTGACATCACCCATGCAAAATTTTACGAACTTTCGTTCACTGTGCGCGAAGTAATCGCGTTCGTACGGGTCATGCACTGTCACTACACGCACTGTAATAGTTTACTGATACGGCCTCGTATCGATACGTCGATGACACTTGGACACGGGGTATGGTGTTCAGTCCCTAGCCCTATGTTCCCTCGACACGAATGTAGGAGCACGTGGTGCCTCGAGCGTTGTGTCGAGCCCACGAAGGCTCGACATGGCTGCACGATGATTGCTCTTGCCTGTTTTCTGAGAAATTCGAAGTTGGTTTTGGACACTGCGTGTCCCAATTTATGGATACGAGACAACTTGTGTGACACAAATACATGTGCACGAATAATTACCATACACTAAATTGGCTTTGTATGGATTTCGATGTGTTGATTTCAGGTTTATCCATTTTTTTCTGATACGTATCCTGCTATCAAGAATGCTGAGTTAGATTCAATATAAACTGATATTTTTTTATTACCATATTAGTTCGTATACATGTATAACAGTTTAAATTTAGTTTAGTTTATAATTTGTGTGTGATTTTAGGATGATAGGTTTTCAAATGGGTGTAAACTGTATTTTTACTGAACTTTCATGCTTACTGTCGATTCCTGTGATTGCTCACTAAAATTTTGATGTTCAATTAAATGTATATTCATGTGCACATGTGTCAGGTGCAGCTAGGTTATATTTTCATGATAGTTAGGATTTGCAGGCTTGATTGGGTTTCGAAATTTGTTTTGGATTAATGGTTAACTGTTAGTGAAAGTCTATTGAACTATAATTTTCTGATTCCTGAGATTATTTACCCATCACTGAATCCACAAAGCTGTCATTCACACACGCCGTACACTCTTTGTTTTCAGATTTTTCATAGACTCGTACCCCTCCACACATGTTATACACACACACACAATCTGAAATGGACCCTCACTTCACTCTTGCATTCCCACACTCACATGTGTATGCTAGCACTTCACAGTTTCACCCACACATTCTTGCATTCACACATGCCAATATCACACACACACTCAATCTATATTCACACACACACCATGTTTACATATCCTCTACCCATATCTCAGTTTTCACATTACACACACTCAATGTATATACACACACACCAAACTGATTTTAGCACACACACCCTGAATTCATTCCTATATGTTCCTGAGAAGTGTGTTTGTGATTTCCTGAGATTATATATTGTATGCCTATAGCTACATATATATGTGTATATATAAGTGGAGTTTATATGAATTGTGTTTCAGTTTGGGGGTTGGTGTCAGAGCATGAGGAGAGGGTAGGCATGGCTTGGTTTTATTACAATGCAACATGGTTGCAGCAATGGCAGGGAGTAGCAGCTGCATTAGCAGTAGGGATTTTCCTTGGCCCTGTATTTGCAGTGGCAGTAGGCTGGTCCCTGTTGCAGCAGCACAGGCCATGTTGGCCAGTACATTAGTACAGGATAGTGAGTTATTGTGTTGTGTGGGTTGAGTACTCGGTTTGAGTTGGGCAGTTGTCTGTTTTGTGTACATGAATGTATGACTGTGGTTATACATTGTAGATTGGGATATATGTATGTGTTTGAAGTATTAGGACAGGTAGAGAGTGAGACATGGGTTGCCTTGGCCGGGCCTTATGCACTTCCCTGCAAGTAGGGGATTTCATGCATCTAGTACAGCAATAACATTTAGCCACTTGCCTTGTCATGACCTGGCTGGGCATGGCCTTGACTTAGTAACAGTAGCAGTAGCCATAGCAGCAGTAGCAATAGGTTGGCAGCAGGCCAATGGCCTGTTTATGGGGGAGAGGAATGAATATGGAGTATGTTAGGAATTGTGAGTTTAGGTATAGATATGTAGGTGTGGGCAGAAGTTTGGGGTTAGACAGGTTGGTAAGCTGGGGGTTGTACAGTCTAGTTGAGGGGTTGGGTTATTGGTTGAGGATTTCATATATGTATATAGGTATATGTGGTATACCATAGAGGTCATTTACCTTAGTATTTGTATTATGACTTGGGTTAGGTTGGCATTCATACAACTTGAATGAGTACGTGTATAGATATATATAGATATAGCTTATAGTAGATTAGAATATTATATAGGTATGTATATGTTAGGTTGATTAGTTTGATATAGGTTCATATATATAGACAGATATTGAGGGTACCTATATGTATATATGATATATGTATATATGTGTGTGTGAGGTATTATATCAATGTGTGGTTGGCTTGTTAGCCTAGTTTGGTTTGTACTTGTGCTAGATTGCTAGTGTAGGTTGGGTTAGGTCTAGTGAGACTTGATTGGACTAAGTTTGATCTAGTTGACTTAGTTTGACTAGTCCAGGTTGACTGGAGTTGACCAAAGGTCAACATTAGTCTGGATGTGACCAATTGACCTAGTTTGACAAGAGTATTGACTTGGGTTGGCCTAGAGAGTTGACCAAGTATGACTTGGACCTAGACAGTTGACCAGGTTGATTTAGAGTTGACTTTAACCTAGATTTGACTTAGAAACATGTAGATTGCATCATAGACTTCATTGGTCTTATTTTAAGCACATTATAACCTATATTTCTCTGTTTAGGACATTGTGACTCTGGTGCAGACATCTGATATTATACTACTCTTTTCAGAGTAGCAGGCGAGTACATTCTCTGATAGTTCTCTCATTTACTTATCAATTACTGTACTTCAGTTCTAGTTAGTTGTGTGAGATTCTCTGTTACAACACGTGTAGATATTTTTGGATTCATGTATACGACACACTTTTATTTTCTGGCCTCTATTACTGGTATCATCTCTATTACTGGAATCACCTACTAGAATCATTTAACTGGAATCATTTACTGGAATCATTTACTGGTATCATTATATTTTGGCTGGACTCATCTTGAATTATTGTGTCGGAATTCTGGATTCACTTGATGGAAGGGGAAATACTAGAGTAAGACATGTAGACATACCCCAACCTGGAATCTCCCAACTGGAATCTACTGGAATGATAGCCATCTAACACCCGGCCAGGTGTGTGATGCACCGTATTACCTACAACCGTTTACATGTCGAACTCGGTATTTTAAAACACACTGCTAGAGTATAGGCTGGACTCACCCTGGAATCATTGATCACTATAACTGGAATCGTCCCTTACTGGATTCATCTTGTATTAGATTCATCCTGTACTGGACTTACATTGGAGTTATACTGGTCTACATTGCTGCCTGGACTTATACCATATTACCCTGGTTCAGCTAGTTATATTTTTACAGTCTTCATTGCTATGATTCTTCTCTTGTTTAGTTATTTACCTTTCTTGCACTTATCTGTCTTTCTTACCATCACCTGAATATAAACTGCCATTTTTCATCAATACAACTGTCTATAACTGCTGTATAGTTCTCTGTCATTTACTTGGGTTTTCTAGATGAGATTGTACTCGTTCCTGTCCTGACTGGACCTGTTAAAAATTTTACAGATGATTGCCCTGAGGACACATGCCCTACATTTTGCTGAGGATATGGTTAGCTACCTTTGGCTCCAACACTCAGGAGTGATTAGGAGTTTAGCTAGTCTGTCTTGTATTAGTTTTTCTGTTTAGAACTGGAGTTGTATATAGAGATTTGAGACTTGAGATGTATTTGAGATTGTTTGAGTTTGTTGTTATTTTATTAGTAGTTTTGTTGTCTTCAAATTCTTAGTTATATTTCGGTGTTATCTTATCATGCTTAGACTGTGATTGAGTTACACCATATCTTATACTTGTCCTCCGTTCGGAGTTGATCATGATGAGTACATTATGTTGGCCCATTGGTCATATGGTCAACCTGATTTTAATAATTGATCAAAACTCTGTCTGGATATACAAAGCTTGTTGGGACATTCTCAGCCTCTTGGACATAAGCAAGATTGGATATTCACTTCGTTCAAGACTGAAGATCTGTTTGCCTACTTGAGTCTGTATTTCCTATGCAATGTAATTTTCTTTTTATTTGAGTCTAGAAATACATTGTACACCGAGTCGTACTGGCAAATAGGCTATTCCCAAAATAGTTCAAAATGTTTTTAAAATGACCTATCAAATTGTTTACAAAAAGGTTTTCAAAAAGGTTTTCAAAAATCACCAAAACCTATTTTAAAAACCCTAACCTAACCCTGACAGAACCCGGCCAGAGTTCGGCCAGAGTTCGGCCAGAGTTCGGTTGGTGGCCGTTTTGATTTTGAATTCTCTGGAACTTGGTCCTCCTGCAGTTGCGGATTTGACCGAGATTTGCACATCGAGTTCTGCCCGAATTCTGCCAGAATTCTGACAGAGTTCTCCCTTTGGAAATCCTATAAATAGAGAAGTATTTCGATCATTTCAAATCACTCATTCACTTTCAATCTTCTCTCTATCTAAAAAGCTTTCTATCTTCCAAAGAGTTTTCTAGAGCTTTCATTTTCAGATCCCAAGCCAGTTACAATCCTCTAGTCGATTTGCCAGTGCGGTACGGTCTAGAAGTTTCTGAGAGATTGTAATCAGAAGGCTTGATTGAAGAATACCTCTTCACATTTGAAGTTGGACGAGTTCTTCGTATCAAAGCTCGCGTTGTAGAAGTTGCAAGGACTTCGTAAGAAAACTTGCGGTTTTTTCTATAGTGGATTCAAACTGGTAGCAAGAGTTCTACCGACTGGATTAGTCCTCAACAAAGGGATACCAGTATACATCGCTGTCTTTGCGTTTGCTTTCTGAACTCTGCCTTTACTTTATTTTCATCTGTGATTATATACTGTGATTGTGTTGCTAACTTTTTAATTAGCATTATTCCGCTTCCAACTCTATTCACCCCCCTCTAGAGTATTACGCTTTACTATATCGTTCCTACAATTGGTATCAGAGCGGGTGTTACAGGTAAAGCAAGGTAAAAGTGCTATTATTTATTCATTATTTATTAGATCATAGCACATCACATGGCTACTATGAAATTCACAAGTGAAGGTCAGGCCACAAACAGACCTCCTCTGTTTGATGGTACTAACTACACTTATTGGAAAACACGGATGAGTTTTTTCTTAAAGTCTCTTGATTTTGACTTATGGGCTATTGTTCTTGATGGCTATCAAAAGCCACCTCGTATAAATGTCGAGGGTGTTTTAGTTGAAAAACCCCAAAACAGTTATACAGAGAAAGAAAAGAAAAAGGCCAGTCTTGACGCACGTGCCATTAATGCTCTTTTTTGTGCCTTAGACAGAACAGAATTTAACAGGGTATCTACATGCACAACGGCAAATGGTGTATGGAAGCTTCTCGAAGTTACACATGAAGGCACGACTCAAGTCAAGGAGTCAAAAGTCAGCAGACTTACTCAAGAGTACGAGGCGTTCAAAATGAAGCCAAATGAAACAGTCACACAAATGTTCGAGAGGTTCTTGGATATTATAAACCCTTTGTCCTCCTTAGGCAAAGAATACAGTAACCACGAAAAGATTCGCAAACTCCTGCGAGCTCTCACTAAGAACTGGATTTCGAAGGCTACAGCTATCATTGAAGGAAACGACCTCACCACAATGTCACTTGAAGTACTCATGGGTAAGCTACTCACTCATGAACTGGATCTACAAGATTTTGAAGAGCCTGTACCAAAGGAGAAGACTATCGCCCTCAAGGCTCAGCACAGAAAAGCTGCTGAAGATGACTCAGACAGCAGTGGATCTGACGCTGAAGATCAAGCTCTCATAGCAAAGAAGTTCAAAAGATTTATGAGACATGAGAAGAGAGTCAAAGAGAACAACAGCAACAACTGGTACCAAGAAGATGCTGTCTGCTATGGCTGCAAGAAGAAGGGACATATGAAGAAGGACTGTCCCACCAACTCATCATCGAGCAAGAAGAACAACAGGTATGAAAAAGGCAACCTGAAGAGATCAACATCCCGAAAATATGCCAACACCAGCATATGGCATGAAAGTGAAGCCAGCGACTCAGAAGACGAACATTCAGAGGACGCTGCAAACATCTGCTTCATGGCAGTTGATCAGGTACCTACTGAACCTGTAGAAACATATGATGACTTTACCTTTGAGCAATTAGGAGATGCCTTCAGTGACCTGATGCTTGACTACAGGAAACTGCATAGTAAATATCAGACCGCTAAGAAGGTACTCAAAGAGTACAAAGGAGAAATAGGAAGACTTACCGACCTACTAGCTGAGGTTAGAACTAGTGTTAGTGAGTCTGGTGAGCTTTCCTCTATAAAGCTCTTATTACACGAGACTAAACAGTCATCCGAAGAGAAAGATAAGATTATAGACCAATTGAGAGAAGATCTTTCAAAAGAAAAGAAAAGTCTTCAATCTGCACAAATCAGAATGGAATCACTCACTTCTGATTATACTAAGTTATATGACACTTCCAAAAGGTTGGAAATTAGGTTAGGAAAACAGCCTGAGCCTGCTGCTTCCTATCCTAACACGTGTCACTTACCGAAAATTTGGAACATTCCCAAGCCAAACACTGTCAGACCAAACCATATAAAACCTTTACCCCAAAAGGTTAAGCCCAAACATGATCATAGGTATGCATTCTTCTATACTAGAAAACCTAAACCTACCAACCATGCACATCACTCTGCTTTCAACACTCAACATGCACAATGTCATTATTGTGGCCTCATTGGTCATATTTTATCTGCATGTAGAATGAGAAAGCTAGTTGATTTAAATGTTTATGCTTGGATACCTAAAGCTAACAATTCAGGACCCTACAAGAAATGGGTACCAAGAGTTTCATCTGCAAACTGTTTTATAGGTGGAACACCCTTCACATGCTAGAAGCAAATGGATCCTCGACAGCAGTTGCTCACGGCATATGACCGGTGACGCTACTCTATTTGCAACACTGTCGAAGAAGAAGAAGGAAGGTTATGTTTCCTTCGGTAATAATTTGAAAGGGTATATTATTGGTATCGGTGATATTGGTAAATCTCCCTATCCCGTGATTAAAGATGTCTGTCTGGTTACCGAGTTGAAATATAATCTGCTCAGCATAAGTCATCTAGCTGATCATGGTTATGGTATCAACTTTGGCAAAGACAAATGTACTATAGTTGATAGCTCAACTGGTAGTACTATCTTTGAAGGAATCAGGGAAGACAATATATATGTTTTCTATCTATTGGAAGAAGCTAACATTTCAGGTAGATGCTTAATGGCCAAAAGTGATGAGAGTCATTTATGGCATATGAGACTCGGTCATGCAAACATGGATACAATTTCAAGATTATCCACAAAGAAGTTAGTACGCGGTTTACCGGACATAACATTCAAGAAGGATTCGGTATGCAGCCAATGCGAAAAGAACAAGGCTACCAGATCCACATTTAAGTCTGTAAACGCAGTATGTACTACTAGACCTCTACAATTGCTACACATGGATTTATTCGGTCCTAGCAGAGTTGCTAGCCTCGGAGGTAAATTATATGCATTTGTAATTGTAGATGATTTTTCTAGATACACGTGGGTATATTTTTTGACACGCAAGAATGACGCATTATCCGAATTTGTCGCCTTTTGCAAGAAAGTACAAAATGAAAAAGGCTACATGATCACTCGTATTAGAAGCGATCATGGAGGCAAATTCGAGAATGCTGATTTCGAGCAATTTTGTGACACACACGGTTTTATACACGAGTTCTCCTGCCCTAGAACTCCACAACAAAATAGAGTTGTGGAACGTAAGAACAGAACTCTAACCGAAATGGCCAGAGTAATGTTAAATCAATTTAGGCTACCCAAATACTTCTGGGCTGAAGCTGTCAATACAGCTTGCTTTGTGCTCAATAGAGTTCTAATTCGACCCAAATCGAAGAAGACTCCATTTGAGTTATGGTTTGATAGAATTCCTTCAGTTTAATATTTTAAGATATTTGGCTGTAAGTGCTTTATTCTTAATACTAAAGACAATTTGGGAAAGTTTGACGAAAAGGCCGATGAAGGTATATTTTTAGGTTATGCGGCCAAGAGCAAAGGATACAGAGTCTTCAACAAACGTACCATGATCATCGAAGAGTCAATCAACGTCACTTTTGATGAAATAAACCAAATGACACTCGATGACAGTGATGAAGATCAGCCTACATCAAGCTCAACATCAGCTGAACCTGAACCAAGCTCTGCACAAGCTGAACCCCCTAGAGGAGATCCAGGAACCAGCTACCTACAGAGTCTACCGAAAAGGTTAAAATTCACAGCTGATCATCCACAAGATTTGGTAATTGGTGACATTACCAAAGGAGTAAGCACTCGATCATCCAGTAGAGATATTATTTCTAGTGTTGCATTTATTTCACAGCTAGAACCTAAATCTATTGATGAAGCATGTAGTGATAGTTTCTGGATAGATGCCATGCAAGAGGAATTGAACCAATTCGAACGGAATCAAGTTTGGGAACTTGTTCCCAAGCCTATTGATCATCCGGTCATTGGCACCCGTTGGGTATTCCGAAACAAACTGAATGAGGATGGTTTAGTAACTCGTAACAAGGCTCGACTCGTAGCTCAAGGATACAATCAAGAAGAGGGTATCGACTACGATGAGACTTATGCCCCAGTTGCGAGATTAGAATCCATTCGTATGTTATGTACATTTGCATGTTTTCATGATTTCAAACTTTTTCAAATGGATGTAAAAAGTGCTTTTCTAAATGGATTTATAAAAGAAGAAGTTTTTGTAGCACAACCTCCGGGTTTCACGGATTTCAAAAATCCTGACCATGTTTTCAAGTTGAAGAAAGCCTTATACGGTTTGAAACAAGCCCCTCGTGCTTGGTATGATCGTCTAAGCTCTTTTCTACTTGACAACGGTTTTACAAAAGGAAAGGTTGACACTACACTTTTTATTAAATCTTTTAATGGCAAGCTGCTTTTAATTCAGATCTATGTTGATGATATCATATTTGGATCCACTGATGAATCTCTTTGTCAAGAATTCTCTAAGTGTATGCAGAATGAGTTTGAGATGAGCATGATGGGAGAGCTGAAATTCTTTCTCGGATTGCAAATCAAACAAACCGACAATGGGACGTTCATTAATCAAGCCAAGTACACAAAAGATTTGCTAAAGAAGTTTGATCTGGACAATGTCAAACCTATTGGCACTCCGATGGCAACTTCAACAAAGCTTGATTCTGACGAACAAGGCAAGCCAGTCGACACACGTAAGTATCGAGGTATGATTGGTAGTTTACTTTACTTAACTGCTAGTCGTCCAGATATAATGTTTAGTGTTTGCTTGTGTGCACGTTTTCAAGCTAACCCAAAGGAATCACATCTGTCCGCAGTTAAGCGTATCTTCCGATACCTTAAAGGCACTTCTTCTGTCGGCTTGTGGTATCCCAAATCCAAATCCTTTGACCTTATTGGTTATTCGGATGCAGATTTTGCTGGATGCAAGGTTGATAGAAAAAGTACTAGCGATACATGTCATTTCTTAGGCAAGGCTCTAGTCTCTTGGTTCAGTAAAAAGCAAAATTCTGTAGCCTTATCAACAACAGAGGCTGAGTACATCGCCGCAGGACGTTGTTGTGCTCAGATTTTGTGGATGAAACAAACCTTAGAAGACTTTGATTTATTTTACACACATATTCCCATTTTTTGTGATAACACTAGCACCATTAATTTGACTAAGAATCCTGTATGTCACTCTCGTACTAAACATATCGAGGTTCGGCATCATTTTCTTCGAGATCATCATCAAAATGGAGATATAAACCTTGTATACATAGATACTGAAAATCAATTAGCTGACATCTTCACTAAACCTCTAGCGGAAGATCGCTTCAATTATTTTCGTCGAGAATTAGGAATTTTGGACGTCAATAATATTAATTGATGTTATTTTATGATTGTATATCATTATGCAAAAACTGTGTTAGAGACAAGCTAATAAAGAGTCTGTCTGTCACCACAACTACGGTTGAAGCGAAGCGGTATTTAAGAGTTCCCCGGTGAACCTCCGCCAGCTGGGACAGTACTCCTACAGCTAATCTAAGACAGCTGCTGTGTAACGATATTTAACTCATAAAATATTATTAATTATGTTATTTGAAATCTAGAATAACTAATCTTTGAATTAAATATTTGAAACGAGTCAATAAAAAAGAAGTAGCAAAATCAACTTGAAAGAACCCTAGGCGAATTCGGCCAGAACTCTGACCGAATTTGGCCCGAGTTCGGTTGAGGGTATCTGCGTATATATCCAGAACCCGAGAGCTTCTTCTCTTCCATTGCTTCCATATTTCCAACCAGCAGCTACAGCCGCCCGAAAATCCTCCAAACCCTAGGTATTCACCAACCCATTGCTCCCTATCTACTTGGTGAAATCCTTCCAAACTTTGGAATCGTGCGGAGATCATCCTTCTCTACAACATATCTAATTTTTGTGAGGTATAACTCTCTCTTTCTACACTTTCAAATTTGTGCTTATTTATTTCAATGGCACCTAGATTTAATCCGTTTAAGAGGAAGAAGACTACTCCTAGTGAGGAAGGGTCCTCTTCGAATCCTCACACGGATTCTTTGTTTTCGCCAGTCCAAAAGAGCGACGGTGCTTTCGATGGTTTTTTCTTTCAAACCCTCGATCAAGCTTTATTATGGTACGGTGACTTTTCCACCCGATCCATATGCAGCGGCGCTCCGGTTAAATGGACGGTATTTCCTGACCATCGTCACTTATTTGAGGCATTAGGGTTACATTTGCTTGTTAAACTGTGCTTCCCAATTGCTACTAATGCCATTAGATTGTTCTATTGCAATCTCGTAGTTAATACTTTTGACGTGAGCACACGTGTTGGAGGCATAGATATTGAGTTCAATGATGTCCTCCTAGCGGAGATTCTTGGGATTCCTAATGAAGGTGAACCGCTAGTTGATATCACGGAATTCGAGTTTCCCGAAGGCACTACACTCACGAGTTTCAAAACGGAACTTTGTGCTCCTGACAGAGTACGTTCTGGAAAGTTCAAGGCTAACAACCTTAACTTGTTTAACTACGAATTGCATCGCATCATCTACTCTACTCTACTTCCAAAATCCACTTCCAAGGATGATGTGACTTCGCTTGAGCTGTCCGCTATGTATCATCTTATCAAGGGGATTCCTTTTTCCGTCCCCAAGACTATTATTCAGATGATGGGACGTTGTCGTGCAAGAGATCGAAATCTCTCTTACGCGATGATTCTTCCTCGTATCTTTCAGCGCTTCGACATCGATCTATCGACTTGTACTCAGGACTCTGAGCCCAAGTTACTTCAGCTTTCTCGTCGCAGCCGGACTGCTTCAGCTACACCTCCTGCTCCTCCTACTGCACCATCTCTACCACATCAGCCGTATGCCATGACTTTTGAGGGCATACATCAGCACCTATCTGCTTTGCACGTCTCGATGACGGACATGGCTCGCGAGCGTGAGTTCCGCGATGTCACCCGTTACTAGGCGATGGCAAACTCCTTGGCCGATCTGTGTTTTGCACAGACTGGTCACTCTGCCGCTTCTATCCCTCGAGATCCAGCTTTTTCGGGTTACCGCTGTGAGGATGAGGCTGTCCATGCCTACTTCCAGCCCGGTAACGCCTATGATTGGTATCGTGCTCCTCGAGATTATGTTGGCGAGTTCTATGCTGTTGCCCCTACTCATCCTACTGGCGCTGGTACTTCTGGTGCTGGTACTTCCGGTCATGCTGGCCGTGCTGCTGATGATATTGATGAGGATAGTGATGATGAGATCTGATCTGATTACTAGTGACATTCTACTGTCTACTTGGAAATGCTCCGACATTCCAAGTTTTTATCATTTACTTTTTGATTAGTACTTTGTAGTTTGCTATCAGTATTTCTTTTTCATGGACATGTTTATGATGTTTTATTTTTTGACATCTCAGTTAAGTTCAGCATTTTTGTTTAGCACTATTTTCTTATATTGCTTTTCATTTTTAAACTGTCTGTGAAATAGCATGCCTGAGATTTTTTTTATGCAATACATGCTTGTGATGATAAATTTCTCTAGTTATTTACTGTATCTTTTATTTTTTGTTTTCTCAATGTTTGTTACTTATGCATTGATTGCGGGGGAGTCTTCTGCATTTCATGCGGGGGAGCCTTCTCTTGTACAACTATTTTGTTAAGTGACAAAGGGGGAGAAAATTAAAATGATCTAACATTTTTTTTGAGTTGAATACAGGTTTGAACAATTTTTCACCTTTTGATATTTTTTTCGAACTAGCTTATTGTTATATCATTCATAGTTTGTCAATTATCAAAATGGGGGAGATTGTTGGCCCATTGGTCATATGGTCAACCTGATTTTAATAATTGATCAAAACTCTGTCTGGATATACAAAGCTTGTTGGGACATTCTCAGCCTCTTGGACATAAGCAAGATTGGATATTCACTTCGTTCAAGACTGAAGATCTGTTTGCCTACTTGAGTCTGTATTTCCTATGCAATGTAATTTTCTTTTTATTTGAGTCTAGGAATACATTGTACACCGAGTCGTACTAGCAAATAGGCTATTCCAAAAATAGTTCAAAATGTTTTTAAAATGACCTATCAAATTGTTTACAAAAAGGTTTTCAAAAAGGTTTTCAAAAATCACCAAAACCTATTTTAAAAACCCTAACCTAACCCTGACAGAACTCGGCCAGAGTTCGGCCAGAGTTCGGCCAGAGTTCGGTTGGTGGCCGTTTTGATTTTGAATTCTCTGGAACTTGGTCCTCCTGCAGTTGCAGATTTGACCGAGATTTGCTCATCGAGTTCTGCCCGAATTCTGACAGAGTTCTCCCTTTGGAAATCCTATAAATAGAGAAGTATTTCGATCATTTCAAATCACTCATTCACTTTCAATCTTCTCTCTATCTAAAAAGTTTTCTATCTTCCAAAGAGTTTTCTAGAGCTTTCATTTTCAGATCCCAAGCCAGTTACAATCCTCTAGTCGATTTGCCAGTGCGGTACGGTCTAGAAGTTTCTGAGAGATTGTAATCAGAAGGCTTGATTGAAGAATACCTCTTCATATTTGAAGTTGGACGAGTTCTTCGTATCAAAGCTCGCGTTGTAGAAGTTGCAAGGACTTCGTAAGAAAACTTGCGGTTTTTCCTATAGTGGATTCAAACTGGTAGCAAGAGTTCTACCGACTGGATTAGTCCTCAACAGAGGGATACCAGTATACATCGCTGTCTTTGCGTTTGCTTTCTGAACTCTGCCTTTACTTTATTTTCATCTGTGATTATATACTGTGATTGTGTTGCTAACTTTTTAATTAGCATTATTCCGCTGCCAACTCTATTCACCCCCCTCTAGAGTATTACGCTTTACTATATCGTTCCTACACATTATATACTGCATGAATTGATGAATAGTTAGAGACTTAGAACAGCGTTCTACCGCCGACACTGCGGCGTAGGCTGGGCGCTGTTACGTACTCGTACCCTCACAGTCGGTCCGGGTCGTGACACATTTTTAGTGGTGGCCCATGCAGGTCAAGAGTCGTATTAGTGCGATATCGTGGTAGTACGGCGACTTACTTGTACTGCTGCGAGCCTGCGATAGGATTGGGAGATAGGCTTTACCGGAGAGGCACTCAATCACAGTTAGGACTACTTAAGAAGATTCCTGGGACGACCCTTGAGAATCTCATTATAAACTATCTCAAAATTTGATTCTGACAGTATCTGTCTATTTTCCTTGTTCATCATTGTATTTGATTCTTGGTATTCATTATTGACTTGATTTTCTATCAAGTTAACATTATGGGCTAGGTTGCCTCAGTCATGGAATCTAGAGTCTTCTACAGCCATATCAGCTGGTTGGGCGATGAGATAGAGTCTGATTTTGGATATATTTTTCGGGTGTGAAAATTTAAGGTTTTTGCAGCCAAGCTAGCGGCAATGCGAAAATTTTAAATACCATGATTCTAGATATATGTACATTAGTTGTGGACTCTATGGATTATTGCAGCCATACTTACAGGTGTCACAAGGATTCTGGTGGCATGGTTCTGGATAGACGGGTATGATTATTAGATTGCAGGATAGATACCATATAGATGGTGCCCTAAAAAATTTGAGTGGAATATCAGGGTGGATATTACTTGAGTGTTAAGGATTAGATAGAGGGAGCTAGGCCACCTGTAGCGCAGCACCGTGCCTTGCACCAACAGAGGGATACACACCAGAGGGGCAGGGCTTCTGTGCTGACAGTCGAGTAGACCGATGCTGCAGGTGATGGGTTAGCAGGTTTGTCCTTCTCATTCTTCTTCCCACTTTCATGTGTGATTCCATTAGTACCTGCCAGGATATTGTTTTGATTGCTAGATCGTGTAGCTACCCCGTGCGAGACTGTGAATTCACAACCAGTAGGATTATGTTGCTTCGACTTTGATTTGCTGGGGGTTTGACCTAGTAGGGATACGATCATTTTAATTTCGAGGACGAATTTTTTCTAAGGTTGGTAGGATTGTAACACCCAGTTTTCTAGATGAGGGTAATTATGAAATTTTGTAATTATAATTATTATTTATTGATATTCATTTCATATTATGATTTTTGGTAATTTTTATTAATTTTTAAACTATTTTAAAACTGGTTTAAGTCATGACTTGTGATTTTGATGTGCTGCTAGTGAAACCTGAGATACTGCATGACCTAGAGCCTAACCATATCATTATGATGACTTAATTATCATTTTTAGCCTAGGGGTAATTTGGTCATTTTGACTTATTTGAATTATTTGGTGATTTGTTGAATTGGTGAATTCTAGTTGACTTTGACTTGTTGAGACCTAGTGGACTAGCCTAGAAGCTAACCCTAGCTTTGGTAATCCTAGTCTAACTTGAGTTAACCTATTTTAGTCATTAGAGAATAGTTTTAGAATGAGGGGATTTGGTTTAGTGAATTTAAGTCATGGCTTGTGGTTTCATGAAATGACTTACGACTTAATGATTTGATTGATCATGACTTAAGCCCATGGGCTATTTAGTGAACCCTAACCCTAATTATTGAACCTATGAGCAGCCACATAGGGATCCCCACCCTATTTAAGTACTTGTTCATTAGGGCTTGCCTCTTTTTATCATTCCAACACTTGAAGAAAAGAAAGGTAAGTTTCCCCCTTCCAAAAATTTCTATTTTATTCATTTGATCTCCTTTTTCATCCTAGCCTTTTGCATTGGGTTCTAAATTGAGTTTATGGACTGTTGGTGGAGAGCCATTTCAGTTTGGGATCAATTTGGAGCATTTGGCCATCAAGAGAAACACCCCCCATTTGGAGCTTTTCCATACAATTTGCACCTATAGGTAAAACCCTTTAAATTGATTTAAATTTCGGTTTTCTTTGCATGTAGAGCTAGATCTAGGAGTCCCCTAGGTGTCCCTGAAATTTGGGTGAATTTCGTGTCCGTTTTGTGTCCGTATCGGACACGTATCGTAGTGTATGTTAGGTGTTCGATGAAATGCCTCTAAGGATTTTATTTTTGATTTTTGCTAAACTAATTACATGATTTTGAAGATCTTGATGTGTAGATTCATTATGTTGAACACTGAGCACGAATTTAGGGGATTTTCATGTCCAAAATGGACACGCACCCCATGCATGAGGCACCGCACTGTGCCCGTGCAGTCCCCTGCTATTCGGGCTTGACACAGGAGACGACACGACACTATATACCATGAAAATTTGTGGGCACGGGCGGGTACCCACTGATATCACCCACGCAAAATTTTACGAACTCTCGTTCACTGTGCGCGAAGTAATCGCGTTCGCACGGGTCACGCACTGTCACTGCACGCACTATAATTACTCACTGATACAGCGTCGTATCGACACGTCGATGACACTTGGACACAGGGCATGGTGTTCAGTCCCTAGCCCTATGTTCCCTCGACATGAGTGCAAGAGCACGTGGTGCCTCGAGCGCTGTGTCGAGCCCACGAAGGCTCGACATGGCTGCACGATGATTACTTTTTCCTGTTTTCTAAGAAATTCAAAGTTGGTTTTGGACACTGCGTGTCCCAATTTATGGACACGAGACAACTTGTGTGACACAAATATATGTGCACGAATAATTACCACACACTAAATTGGCTTTGTATGGATTTCGATGTGTTGATTTCAGGTTTACCCATTTTTTTCTGATACGTATCCTGCTATCAAGAATGCTGAGTTAGATTCAATATAAACTGATATTTTTTTATTACCATATTAATTCGTATACAAGTATAATAGTTTACATTTAGTTTAGTTTATAATATGTGTGTGATTTGGATGATAGGTTTTCAAATGGGTGTAAACTGTATTTTTACTGAACATTCATGCTTACTGTCGATTCCTGTGATTGCTCACTAAAATTTTGATGTTCAATTACATGTATATTCATGTTCACATGTGTCAGGTGCAGCTAGGTTAGATTTTCATGATAGTTAGGATTTACAGGCTTGATTGGGTTTCGAAATTTGTTTTGGATTAATGGTTAACTGTTAGTGCAAGTCTATTGAACTATAATTTTCTGATTCCAGAGATTATTTACCCATCACTGAATCCACAAAGCTGTCATTCACACACACCCTACACTCTTTGTTTTCAGATTTTTCATAGACTCACACCCCTCTACACATGTTATACACACACACAATCTGAAATG
Source organism: Iris pallida (assembly GCA_029216955.1). NCBI lineage: Eukaryota > Viridiplantae > Streptophyta > Magnoliopsida > Asparagales > Iridaceae > Iris > Iris pallida. The sequence goes on along the minus strand of JANAVB010038819.1, from coordinate 1,801,253 downwards.
GACCCTCACTTCACTCTTGCATTCCCACACTCACATGTGTATGCTAGCACTTCACAGTTTCACCCACACATTCTTGCATTCACACATGCCAATGTCACACACACACTCAATGTATATTCGCACACACACCATGTTTACATGTCCTCTACCCACATCTCAGTTTTCACATTACACACACTCAATGTATATACACACACACCAAACTGATTTTAGCACACACACCCTGAATTCATTCCTATATGTTCCTGAGAAGTGTGTTTGTGATTTCCTGAGATTATATATTGTATGCCTATAGCTACATATATATGTGTATATATAAGTGGAGTTTATGTGAATTGTGTTTCAGTTTGGGGGTTGGTGTCAGAGCATGAGGAGAGGGTAGGCATGGCTTGGTTTTATTGCAATGCAACATGGTTGCAGCAATGGCAGGGAGTAGCAGCTGCATTAGCAGTAGGGATTTCCCTTGGCCCTGCATTTGTAGTGGCAGTAGGCTGGTCCCTGTGGCAGCAGTACAGGCTATGTTGGCCTGTACATTAGTGCAGGATAGTGAGTTATTGTGTTATGTGGGTTGAGTGCTCGGTTTGAGTTGGGCAGTTGTATGTTTTGTGTACAGGAATGTATGACTGTGGTTATACATTGTAGATTGGGATATATGTGTGTGTTTGAAGTATTAGGACAGGTAGAGAGTGAGACATGGGTTGCCTTGGCCTGGCCTTATGCACTTCCCTGCAAGAAAGGGATTTCATGCATCTAGTGCAGCAATGACATTTAGCCACTTGCCTTATCATGACCTGGCTAGGCATGGCCTTGACTTAGTAACAGTAGCAGTAGCCATAGCAGCAATTGCAATAGGTTGGCAGCAGGCCAATGGCATGTTTACGGAGGGGAATGAATATGGAGTATGTTAGGAATTGTGAGTTTAGGAATATATGTAGGTGTGGGCAGATGTTTGGGGTTAGACAGGTTGGTAAGCTGGGGGTTGTACAGTCTAGTTGAGGGGCTGGGTTATTGGTTGAGGATTTCATATATGTATATAGGTATATGTGGTATACCATAGAGGTCATTTACCTTAGTATTTGTATTATGACTTGGGTTAGGTTGGCATTCATACAACTTGAATGAGTATGTGTATAGATATATATACATATAGCTTATAGTAGATTAGAATATTATATAGGTATGTATATATTAGGTTGATTAGCTTGATGTAGGTTCATATATATGGATAGATATTGAGGGTTCCTATATGTATATAGGATATATGCATATATGTGTGTGTGAGGTATTATATGAATGTGTGGTTGGCTTGATAGCCTAGTTTGGCTTGTACTTGTGCTAGATTGCTAGTGTAGGTTGGGTTAGGCCTAGTGAGACTTGATTGGAGTAAGTTTGATCTAGTTGACTTAGTTTGACTAGTCCAGGTTGACTGGAGTTGACCAAAGGTCAACATTAGTCTGGATGTAACCAATTGACCTAGTTTGACTAGAGTATTGACTTGGGTTGACCTAGAGAGTTGACCAAGTTTGACTTGGACCTAGACAGTTGACCAGGTTGATTTAGAGTTGACTTTAACCTAGATTTGACTTAGAAACATGTAGATTGCATCATAGACTTCATTGGTCTTATTTTAAGCACATTATAACCTATATTTCTCTGTTTAGGACATTGTGACTCTGGTGCAGACATCTGATATTATACTACTCTTTTCAGAGTAGCAGGCGAGTACATTCTCTGATAGTTCTCTCATTTACTTGTCGAATACTGTACTTCAGTTCTAGTTAGTTGTATGCGATTCTCTGTTATAACACGTGTGGATATTTCGGGATTCATGTATACGACACACTTTTATTTTCTGGCCTCTATTACTGGTATCATCTCTATTACTGGAATCACCTACTGGAATCATTTAACTAGAATCATTTACTGGAATCATTTACTGGTATCATTATATTTTGGCTGGACTCATCTTGAATCATTGTGTCAGAATTCTGGATTCACTTGCAGGGAGGGGAAATACTAGAGTAAGACATGTAGACATACCCCAATCTGGAATCTCCTAACTGGAATCTACTGGAATGATAGCCATCTCACACCCGGCCAGGTGTGTGATGTGCCGTATTACCTACAGCCGTTTACATGTCGAACTCGGCATTTTAAAACACACTGCTAGAGTATAGGCTGGACTCACCCTGGAATCATTGATCACTATAACTGGAATCGTTCCTTACTGGATTCATCTTGTATTAGATTCATCCTGTACTGGAATTACATTGGTCTACATTGCTGCCTGGACTTATACCATATAACCCTGGTTCAGCTAGTTCTATTTTTACAGTCTTCATTGCTATGATTCTTCTCTTGTTTAGTTATTTACCTTCCTTGCACTTATCGGTCTTTCTTACCATCACCTGAATATAAACTGCCATTTTTTATCAATACAACTGTCTATAACTGCTGTATACTTCTCTGTCATTTACTTGGGTTTTCTAGATGAGATTGTACTCGTTCATGTCCTGACTGGACCTGTTGAAACTTTTACAGATGATTGCCCTGAGGACACATGCCTTACATTTTACTGAGGAGATGGTTAGCTACCTAAGGCTTCGACACTCAGGAGTGATTGGAAGTTTATCTAGTCTGTCTTGTTTTAGTTTTCCTGTTTAGAACTGGAGTTGTATATAGAGATTTGAGACTTGAGATGTATTTAAGATTGTTTGAGGTTGTTGTTATTTTATTAGTAGTTTTGTTGTCTTCAAATTCTTAGTTATATTTTGGTGTTATCTTATCGTGCTTAGACTGTGATTGAGTTACACTATATCTTATACTTGTCCTCCGTTCGGAGTTGATCATGATGAGTACATTATATACTGCATAAATTGATGAATAGTTAGAGACTTAGAACAGCGTTCTACCGCCGACACTGCGGCGTAGGCTGGGCGCTGTTACGTACTCGTACCCTCACAATGGGTGCAGGTCGTGACAATCACCTACGTATTTTATTGTTTAGATCTTCTAATTCCAAAACCACACGCTACTACGTTACTATGAACCTCAAAGACTTCACAACCACCCAAGCAGTCCATTAAATAAGGAAAACATTTACATTGCAGGGACTAGCCCTCAAATTGTAGTCGACTTGTATTTGGAACAATACCAAAAGAATGTTTCAACATTTCTTAGGCCACGGAATAAAGAACTCTTGTTTAGTAGATGGATGGTATTGACATTCTTGGGAAGGAGAAGTTTACATGCATGATATGAAGAATTGAGCAAATTTTGGGTACTAATGTTAGATGCAATGAATGCCATGATTTTACAGGTTTTTATTTCCATCCTCATGCACTTGTAAATTGCAATGTGTTCTTGATTTGCCATAATATATGTTAAAGTTTCACCACAATCTAAATATATTACCAACATCGTTGGTTCTTATATATTAGTCAATTTTACTAAATAATTGTGTTATTTACTACTTTCAATATAATTAATAAAAAAGATTTATTATTGATTATTCTTTTTCAAACTATTAAGAATGTATCCTAATGTATCACATTATCGATCCATCCCTAAACATTTCATGTATATTGTGCATAAAGAATTTAGGTAATATAATATGTAAGAAAAGAAAGTATGATAATCGTGTCACAATGCCAGTGCAACTTAAGAACAAAACAGAGTACCTGCTCAATAAGAAATATAAAATCAACATTTTGTTAGAATAATTGAATATAAAATCATAAAATTCTCTTCGTTGCTATGAAATTTGTGTGTAAAGACAGACTTTAACATAGTATGGAAACATCCTATAGTTAACTCTTATTGACATTCAATTTAAATGACATTTTAGTTTTGCACAAACATGTCAGAATAGTTTAAATACAACCTCAACATAACTCTTAGATCACACGAATTTATTTTTTATTGTAACTCTATGCATCCATCTGAGATAATTGTAGAAATTGATATTTGAAAACTAAACAACATTTTCCTAACATGTTAATTGACATACTGTTATATATTTCTTGAGGGGATCCTAGACGAGGAAAAAGTAAATGCCTTCAAATTACCATTTTATGCCCCTTAAAAGGAAGAGTTTATCACAGTGGTTGAAAATGAATGATTGTTTCTTCTCGAACAAGTACAAATTCTTGAGTCAAATTAGGATGCAATTGATGATTCTATTGATGACTTTGTGTTCAATAACTCGGTAAGTGGATAAAATGTGGCAAAGTGCACAAGGGCAGTGATATAACCAACTATTGAGAAACATTTTTGGAGAGGTAACTGTAGACGATTTATGTTCAAGAAACATTAGGAACCTATTAGTGGAGAAGACTAAACATGTCATTTTAGTGATTGTCTTAAAGAAATAAGGGTTGCCATTTCTCTTAGAAGAAGGATGTTATCAAGAAGATAGATCAGCAATATGGGTGAACACCAATTTCTTCTTCTAGTAATTCTTAGAAAAGTTTGCAATGGAAAAATGTTGATCCAAGAACATGGAGATCCCTACAGTTATATCAAAACATTAAATGATTGACCATATGACATACATAAGAGATTGGTTTGTTTGAGTTGGTCATGTCAATGCTCTATTATTTGTTGTTAATTAGGTATGTTGTTTGCAAGTTTCTGCCTGTACTTCATTTGCTACTATATGGTGGAAAGTAAAAAAATATTAAATGTTGGAAATCTTGGTTGTGTAGTTAAGGATAAGTAAGTAATAAAGATATTTAGATAATTTACAACAAAATACCATGAAATATCTCACTTCTGCAAATTGTCATCATAAACTTTCCAACTTGTTAACAAAAAATTTCAATTGTTTTCAAGGTGCCACAAACCATCACTATTTTCCCAGAAAATATAATAAACTTTTGCTTATTTAGAAATTTTTTGTGGTTGGCTCTTTATAATGTAATTTTGAATAAACAAAAATTAAAAAAACACACACTAAAGTTAGGAGGGATACAGATTGTGCAAAGAGGAATAAAAAATAGTCGATCAAGTTTTTGGTCAGTACCATATTAGTTGTTGGAATTTGATCCTAATCCAACTCAAAATTTAGTTGGACAATGAGGACAAACCATCTTGTATTTTGATATAAAGTTAATGATAATTGAATACATGACAAGACCGTATTTTATCTTAGGTCATAACAATTGCTGGAGGATATATGTATACTTTTTGGCACCAATTAATAAATTCTCTCAAAGCACTACAAGAAAAATGATATTTATTGACCTTTATTTCTTGACGGTCGTGGAAAACCGTCAAGGAAAGGTGTCACGACCCACACCCACTTTTCGGAATATGAGTACATAGCAAAGTCCCGCCTACGTCGTAGCATTGACGGTAGTACGCTGTCTAGGTCTTAATGTCAATCTCAAGTACAACAAAATCATATCTAATTGCTCATTCACAATAACTATTTTATTACAAATCTAATAATACAACATAATTGATTTTTGGAAACAAATCTGCTAAACATTAAAATAAAAGAAACTAAATAATATATTTAGAATCTAAGGTCGACCTCCAAGATCTCTATCTCCATCTATATAGTCTATAGCACGAAAGTAGAAAACATGCCAAGTCACTTGCAACGATCTTGTCAGGAAAGAAGTAAAGTACAACCCTATTGCATTTATATAACTTATACAAAATAAAGTTAGACAATAAAGCTGATATGTAATAGTAAAGGAACATGTATATGAACTGGACACAATAACATGTACAAAAAACTACTAGCAAGAACATGTATGAATAAAACAAATAAAAAATGAACATGAACAAGTAAAACTAATCAAACAATATTTTAAATTACCTTTCGACATATGAACGACAGATCTAATACGGCACATCATATGATGGCTATCAGACATTTTTGGTACGGCTAACCCATACCTGAAGTGTACGACTTAGCTATCATTCATTAAACATTATTGGATTTGTTCACATATCTAATGGGCATTTTTACTCATGACTCACTAAAAAATCAATAAAAGATCAATGATACAATGAGCCTATCATGTCACAATCGTGTCTCAACAGGATACTCAATAAAACACAATGAAAGATAGCATTATAATATAATAAGAACATAAGACAATAGTATACTTGTAACTCCCATTCCCGAAATCTTTTAAATATTTTTTATTATTTAAATTAAATAGCAATTTTTAGAATTTTATAAATATTTAGTTAATTAATTATTATTGAAGGCCCTAAGTCATGGTTAAGTTTGGAGTACAAGATGACCAAGAATTATGGCACGGATAGCGTAGTTGCGTGCGTTGACTAGTGTACTAGCCACGGCAGGGAAGGCCGAACCATAAGTATGTCCCAACTAGGAAAACCAGACCAAGTTGCGACTTGACCCCGATAAATAATAAATTAGTTATTTATTAATATTATGACTTATAGGAAACCCGGTTGTGCCGATTTAGCTTGGATTGGACCCGAACCAAGTCCAAGCCCATGTAGTCATGTAGTATGTCCAAAAGATGTCCATGTAGATAATTATGGGTATAATTTAATTAGTATAATTATTTTAATGGATAAATAATAAATTCTTATATAAATGAGTTTTTATATAATAAATATGATGCTAAGAATAATTTACTAGATTTTGGACTTTAGGATATATTATAAGTATATGTTATATAGGTATATACATGGCTACACATATATACATGTATATACATCTATTTAGATATATAAATACTTTTATAGAATACGAGACTTAGGCTTTATATATATGTACAACAATATGAATTTACTTTATGTATATAAATTTATATATATAATTAAGTATTTTATAGTAAAAGTATTGATTATATTTAGAATATTTTATTGTCTACATTGAATTTATGGTGTGTATATATATATATATATGTATATATATATAGAAATATTTTAATAAAGAAAAAGATATAACAAATGATAAAAGAAATAGAAAAAGAAAAAAATAAAAAAAGATAAACAAAACACATACACACAACATCCCAACCCAGCCCAGCCAACAGGCCGACCCTCGTTGTTAACAAAGAAGAGAGTATATATATAGAGAGATCGAGAGGGAGGAGAGGTTACATCGAAACCCTAACCAATCTCTGCCACTCCACCCCAGCCACCATGGCGACACCCTCCACGGCACTGGCGGTGCCGTGCACGGCTACAAGCCGACAACAACCGCGCCACAGCCGCGCGCAACTAAGGCAGCACAGCAGAACTCGCAGGTTTGGGGGCCAATTTCGTCGTAAGTTTTCGTGACGTGTAGTCGATCGTTCCTAGATCTTCTACTTCAGGTACGAGCACAACCTATAGGCCTACAAGTCTATTCAATTAGTTTAATTTTGTATTATCTAGGTCGCCCAGAAAGTTGATGCAAAGTTTACAAAAAATAGCCCAAAATAGGACAGTAAAACCCAACCCCGATCGAGTTTTCGAAGGGAAATTTTGGATAGAACAGTTAGGGTTTTCGAAACCCATCTAAACACGTTTTTAAAAAACATAACCAGGATTGAAAACCTTTTTTTTATTTTTATTATAATGGATTATTTCACAGATTAAATTGGTTGGAAATTAGGGAAAAAAATAGATAATCTGTTTTAGAAATTTAAAAAAAACTCCCGATACCACGTGCGTTCCGCCAAACCAGACGACGTGATCACGAACAAATAGTATCGAAAGGTGTGTATCGACTTCGCGGACATGTGGGCTTTGACGAAATTCAAATTGGTTGCGTGTGCGCGACGAATTTGATACGTATCCGTCGAAATTCACCGTATTGGCCTCTTTGCAATTTTCGAATTACTTTGTGTACATTTGTCAAATTGAGACGAAACTTATGCCAATAGGACCATATCATTTTTCTTGTCTTGTATTCCAAGTTTGGTCTGATTTTGAGACAGTTGATCGGATCGCCGTTTTACGGGCCCCACGATCCGACTCAACGGGCGATTTTATGCACGGCCCGCTGGAATCCAACTTTGGACGTAAGGTTGGATTCGTATCAAAACATTAGACCTATAGGAATATATTTTGGCGACTTTAGAGACCATAGACTCTGGCACACTTTTTGGTATAAAGCGGGTCTAACGGCGGACATCGTTTTGATCCGAAATTACCGTTTTGCCCCTGTGTCCAGGATTGGACTTATGGACATGAAATACTAGCTAATTTGACTATTCTAAAAATGTTGGTAATGTCCATTTTAGTATCTTGAGACACTTGCATGAGTTGACTTTCGTGACTCATCTAAGTGGTTGTATTATCGATTTCACCAACTAAGGACCTCAGGTAAGTGCACTTTCTGATTGCTTTCGATTCATAGTAGTCTTTCCATTTCATGTTTATATATATGCTCTTGATTATTGACATATTGTTACACGGATTAGTGTCATGGATCTCTACATACTATATTTCGTAATTGTCGTGTTGTCGTGTTTCGTGACTTGTTCGAGTCCATGAGTACTAGCTGGGCGGGGAAGTATCTAGAAGACGTTTGAAATACCCAAAAATATCACAAAATGTCTGATCTTGACTGATAGCAGCTGCACCCGACACGTACAGGGTGCCGTATTTACTCCCTATCCGTTTACATGTCGAAACTGATATTTCAAAACACATAGATAGTTGTCTTTACTTGGCTTTCCTTGTTTTCTTCACCACTTGCCATGTCACCCCATTTACATGTTTTATCCAGTTTATACATCATGTTATAGAGTTACCTACTTGTTTTCTAGACATGCCATGATATCAGTTACTTTCTAGTTTTATTTCACATATGTTATTTTCATGTCATGTGAATTCTATTGTATTTTCGTATTGCCATCAGTTTTTGTGCTTGTTCCATTCCTGACTGAAAACCAACATTTTTAGGTTAGCTGTGGCTTCACCTAGCATTGGAAGATACGGATGTACTTGCAGGCAGAAACCTAGAAATTAGACAGAAGTGGTATCATTTTCATTAATTGTAAGAATCTTGTATTTTCTTTAAATATAAATGTTGTATTCAATTTAGAAATGTTAATGAGCTATAAATGCTATATTTATGTCATTTTTAGCATCATGGCCTTGACTGTGTTCTACCGCCGACTTTGCAGCGTAGGCTGGCTTGGACACGCACTCGTATCCCGAAAAGCGGGTACGGGTCGTGACAAGTTTTTGTGGTGGCCCATGCAAGTTAGTTTTTGAAAGAAATTACGAACTCACGGTAGTACCTAAATTAGCCGTACTGCTGCGAGCCTGCAACTAGAAAATGCTCATTCACGTTAGGATTGAATTAATTTAGGATGATGACTCGGACTATGAGTCCATTATGTAGTTGACTGTGGGTAGTTAAGGTTACTATATAGGTCATGTGATTTAAGTAGTGATTTGTTGACTTCTACACCATAGTTGACTTAGAGGAAATCTTTCTAAAAGGATATACCTTTGTGTTTTAATACGATGATAGGATCTAAGGTAGGTAGAATATTCATTTAGTAAACTAAGCCACCTATGATTCAAACTCCTAACCTTGACTATTTGTGTAAAATTATTATTATTATTTTCCCCCCTCTAAATCTCATTATCATATAGTAACATTTTTATTGCTTAATCATCTCCCATTAGCCAGTGATAATTATTTTATTAATATTTTATTTTCAATCCATTGAGTTTGAGCCTAACATGATTCATTATCCCTATATCTACTCCGAGTTAGCAATATATATTTTTTCCTCGATCTTGAATATTAGAAGAATATAAGTCAAGGTATATATTTCTCTCGTCTTCGACCTTTTCTCTCTAACCAATCGTTTGATTTTCAAAATGAATACTTACACCTCAAAGACAGATATATACATTCTTCATGTCATATTAATTTATTAAATTTCTAACTTTCTCTACAATGGTCAATTTGTTTAGGAATTTTTGAAGCTCCTTTGATATTTTATGGATATAGTTGAAATAATTTTGATGACTTGTGATGGCAAGACAGTAGCGCACTGTCGTCACTTATTTGAACTATGGAGATTGCGGGTTCTCTGCAGCCAGCAGCGCACTGGCGTGACAGGACCCCTAAGTTGAAGTAGTTTCAATTGAGAGTAGATTATCGAATATTATAAAAACTATGCCTTGCTTGTCCTATTCAATCTTGAGTTATTATATCCATATTGGATAAGGTCGATAGAATGTTCGATACCATACCATTACCTGAGTCACGATACCAAGGGTTTACTGTAGCCAGATGTACACTGGCGGAGTAAAAATTCTCGGTAAAGTGGCTTCACGTATACATATGGTTTTCGAATGTTATATAGACTACATCCTTGTGGCATGTGACTATTGATTTTCATGGTTCACAACTTCATGAACTCTCGATTAAAATTCGAATAGTTCTCGCCCCTTTCATTTCTTGAATCATTTCTTTTATCTTTTACTCTGTTGCCTCGTTATTAGTTTTCCTAGAAATCCTTTAAACCTAATTTATTTCCTTCCACTAGGTTCATAATCACACGTAGATTATGGTTCTATGATCATGCTAACATAATCGATCGTGTTAGACCGATTTCGATTTGGATCATCCTTAACGACCTTTTCGATCACGACTAGACTATTCGATTCTATTTCAATCGTGCCAATTCACATGTTATCCTAGAATTCAACTCTATAATCGTGCCTAAATAATTTTTCTTAACTAGTTGTTCGTACCAAAATAATTTCAATTTTGATCGACCTTAAACAATTTTGACCATGACTAAATCATAATCGTGCATATATTTCAACTTAATTATAACTAAGGTTTATATTTCCAATCCAACTATGGCCATGACTATTTTGATCATGATCATACTCGTGCCATCTTTCTAATTTTCATCATGTAGGAATGACCTGCATGATTAGCCTTCATCGTGACTGTATCTTAACTTATATCCAAGCGACTATAATCATGTTTAGATTTCATTTAGGACTTTGATCATTCCTTAGAAAACTGGTCGTGACTAAACCATGCTGACTATAGTTTGGTCGTGCCAAACCATTTCAATCTTGATCGTTCCTAAAAATATTTGGTTGTCAACTAGACCATTTGATCGAATGTTGATCGTGTCAATCACACTCTTCTTTTGTCTATTAATTTTATTATTTTTGATCATATCCGCAATTATACGTGACTAATTTCATCATGAATCATATCACTCCCTTGACTATATCACTTGTCATTTTATTCGAATCGATTGGAATTTTGTTTCATGAATATTCTTCGTAGTCGTACCTAATCATGGCCATTGAAATTTTTAGGATGAAACATTCTAAGGTGGGTAGATGGTAAGCCTACTCCCGTAAGTTTTGAAATTTTAACTTGGAAAAATAATCTTATTAAATTCTATTATAGATGTTTTTTTTGAAATAAAAGGAGTTTTTGCCAATATTTCTTTTAAAGGATATTTTAAAATTACGGATAGACTTTTAAGAATTATAGATCATTATCAATTATTTCTACGATTTTAAGTTGTAAATTAACGTGAATGATATTAAATACTACCTTATATTCTTGTGGTGATAAATTATTAGAAAGATTTACTAAATTGTTTCGATCTAGGAAAATATATTTTAAAAGTTAATTGATAATATGTAGTGTCTATTTAAAATTATTTGTCAAAATATCTTATTTGGATTTGATAAATGGTATTTTGAATATTACTAATAGGATCTAGAATTATATTTTTAAGTTATCATGGATTGATTATTTGGATTCAATAACCTTGGAAAGTTTTGATCATCATAGTCCTTCCCCAACTTGGGTTCCCCATCTCCTATATAAAAGGGAGCCCTCCCTTTCTCCACAACCACGATTTTCCAAAATCCCCGCTGAATCCCAATTTCTTAGAACCCTAACTCTAATTTTCAAAATCCATAAACCAATTCCCTGACCTAAAATCCTGAATCAAATCCCTAGTTCCCAAAACCCCCAACCATCCAAATCCCTAACCCTAATTCCCAATTCCAATTCCAATTTCTAATCCGTAATCCTAAATCCCCTCTTCCTAGAATTTTAGAATTTTTTATTCATTTAGTTATTCACTTTTTTTGTCTGGGTTTAAGACAGTTTTCTTCGATACTTTGTTTATGATTATTTTCTTTTATTAAACTTGTTTTAATTCAAATATATTGAGAGCATTTTTTAGCCTTTAGAGTTTCAAAACTTGTTCGTCCTCTTTTCAAATTTTTTTGTTAATATTTTCCTATCCTAACACTTTCTTATCTTTTCACCACAAACCAAGTCCGTCTATCCCAGTAGTCCTTAAAATTTCGAGGACGAAATTTTTCTAAGGTGGGTAGATTTGTAACTCCCATTCCCGAAATCTTTTAAATATTTTTTTATTATTTAAATTAAATGTCAATTTTTAGAATTTTATAAATATTTAGTTAATTAATTATTATTGAAGGACGTAAGTCATGGTTAAGTTTGGAGTACAAGATGACCAAGAATTATAGCACGGATAGCGTAGTTGCGTGCCTTCACAAGTATACTAGCCACAGCAGGGAAGGCCGAACCATAAGTATGTCCCAACTAGAAAAACCAGGCCAAGTTGCGACTTGACCCCGATAAATAATAAATTAGTTATTTATTAATATTATGACTTATAGGAAACCCGGTTGTGCCGATTTAGTTCGGACTGGACCCGAACCAAGTCCAAGCCCATGTAGTCATGTAGTATGTCCAAAAGATGTCCATGTAGATAATTATGGGTGTAATTTGATTAGTGTAATTATTTTAATGGATAAATAAGAAATTCTTATATAAATGAATTTTCATATAATAAAAATGATGCTAAGAATAATTTACTAGATTTTGGGCTATAGGATAATTATAAGTATATGTTATATAGGTATATACATGGGTACACATATATACATGTATATACATCTATTTAGATATATAAATACATTTATAGAATACGAGAATTAGGCTTTATATATATACAACAATATGAATTTACTTTATTTATATAAATTTATATATATAGAATTAAGCATTTTGTAGTGAAAGTATTGATTATATTTAGAATATTTTATTGTCTATATTGAATTTAAGGTATATATATATATATATATATATATATATATATATATATATATATATATAGAGAGAGAGAGAGAGAGAGATAGAGAGAGAGAGAGAAATATAGAAATATTTTATATATATATATAGAGAGAGAGAGAGAGAAATATAGAAATATTTTAATAAAGAAAAAGATATCACAAATGATAAAAAAATAAAAAAAGAATAAAAAAAGAGAGAAACAAAACACACACAGCCAACAGGCCGACCCCTCGCTGTTAACAAAGAAGAGAGTATATATATATATATATATATATATATATATATATATATATATATATATATATAATATAGATCGAGAGGGAGGGGAGGTTACATCGAAACCCTAACCAATCTATGCCACTCCACCCCAGCCACCATGGCGAAACCCTCAATGGCCCTGGCGGCGCCATGCACGGCCATTGGTCGACCACAACCGCGCCATAGTCGCGCGCAACCAAGGCAGCACTGCAGAACTCGTCGGTTTGGGGGCCGATTTCGTCGTAAGTTTTCGTAATGTGTAGTCGATCGTTCCTAGATCTTCCTCTTCAGGTACGAGCATAACCTTTAGGCCTACAAGTCTACTCAATTAGTTTAATTTTGTATGATCTAGGTCGCCCAGAAAGGTGATGCGAAGTTGACAAAAAATAGCCCAAAATAGGACAGTGAAACCCAACCACGATCGAGTTTTGAAAGGGAAATTTTGGATATAACTCTTAGGGTTTTCGTAATCCATATAAACACATTTTTAAACAACATAACCATGATTAAACTTTTCTTTTACTTTTAATTGTAATGGATTATTTCATAGATTAAATCGGTTGGAAATTAGGGGAAAAAACTAGATAATCTGTTTTAGAAATTCAAGAAAAACATTTGATACCACGTATGTCCCACCAAATCGGGCGACATGATCACGAACCGAAAGCATCGAAAGGTGCGTATCGACTTCACTTACGTGTGGGCATTGGCGAAATTTAAATTAGTTGCGTGTGCGTGACGAATTTGATACGTATCCGTCGAAATTCACCGTATCGACCTCTTTACAAATTTCTCAATTACTTTGTTCACGTTCGTCAAATCGAGACGAAACTTGTGCCAACAGGAACGTATCATTTTTTTGGTCTTGTATTCCAAGTTTGGTCCGATTCTGAGATAATTGATCTGTCATGCCCCAGAACCAGAATACTGGAGAGCGGGGGCAGACATAGCCAGCTACGTATATGAAATGGAATCCATCTCGCTATACGGTCACGGCTGTCTAGGTACATGAGGGTTTACTACAAGCCAACAGTCTCATATGGTCATGAACAAGCCTAGTGTCTCAATCACAAGCAAGTAGGTAAAGTCACATGATGTATGATCATTAAATATACAAAAATAAGGCGTCCCAAATATTACATATTCAGCTGACCATGAAGCTAGTCGTTACAAAATGTTAGGACTGGCAAGAGTTTAGTCATACATGATCAACCCTAGGATCTGTCGATCATGTTATAGGCCATAGGCAGACAGTAAGTAAGTGCAATCGAGCTAAACAGGTGCTCGTCGGCTAAACGCCTCAAAAGAATATTTTTACAATAAAGTAGGAGATCAAAAATAAATCCACTCGTTGCCCTGGTTACGTCTAGTCCCCACCATCGGGCTGGAAAGTCGGTAGATCCTCTAGAGCTGCTCCGAAATTTGGCCATACAAAACCAGCTGGGTCAGACCCCAGAAAGAGAAAGTGCCACAAAGGAAGCTTCACTTCGGAACTAAAACCAGCAATTAGCACAGAAGATAATAATAATATAGTAAAACTGAAGAAATATAACTTCACGAGGATATACGGTAAGATAACCATGGGACCATTCAGATAACCAGGTTACAATCCTTAAACCAAACAAGGACCGGGATAGTAACCCTTCGTCTAAACCGAACTTGGTTTCTCCCATTTATCAACAAGATAATGTAAGAAATCAGGACATATAACAATCTATACAGGATTAAGGCAAGACTAGACTGATTATTCCCCATTCAACAATCACGGCCAAGCAATAAGTACGACTTGATACTTTAACTAGCTAGGGTTATCACATGCCTAGTTACTAGCAAGATGCAGTGAGATTATTCCACAGCCACCAGCCCTGCAGACCATCCAGGTTACCCAGGTCAAAAATTAGGGATTGAATTCAGGTGGGTACATCGTCGAGGAAATACATGTACCCTTAGATAGCTTGAAGGGTACAACACATGACAGTGTGCTGGAAATGTGCCCTACTCGACGGCAGGCTACAGATCCCAAGCGCGTCCAGGTAACGGAATTGCCTGTAGCTGGAAGATCTCTTTATGACTAATGTATTAATCTAGTTATTAGTCTTAATCCATTTCAGAAGGTACTCCCGACCGTGGTACTCAGGAATCCTATCCTAGACATGATGCAAAACAGGACTGGATTATTTGTACAAGCACAATCGCCCACGGTGTCCAGATTATTTATACAGGTCATGTCATGTCAGGTAGCCGTCGTAACAGCTTATCAGGATATATCATATCAGGTTATCATGTCAAGTGTACTTGTCAGGAGCGAGCCACGACGGGCTACTATCAGGTCATGTTACTTGTCAAGAGTGCACCACTACGGATCACTGTCGTGTTCAGGATACATGTGCAGGGCATCATAGTGCAAGCATTCAATCAGGAGACCCAAGTTATATTACGATCACAAGACATGAATTAAAAATAATAGTAATAATAATAACAATAATTAAATAGCAGGGTAAGGTACAGAGAAGAGCCCTACGGCTCAGGATTACTAAAACCCATGCGGCCAATAAAGAGAGCACATACGACTTGGTAAGGACAGGGGTATACGGCTAGGAAGGCAAGGGGGTGCATGCGGTTTCAAGAAGTTGCGTCTCATGCGGCCAGCGGAAGAGTGGGTTTCATGCGGCTGACGGGAAGCAAGTCCATGCGGTCAAGGGAGGACAGCGGCATATGCGGCTAGGAGTGATGGGCGCACATACGGCTGGCCGAAGAATAGTTCCATGCGGCTGGCTGAAAGGTAGTTCCATACGGCTAGCTGGGTTCGGCCCTTATGCGGCTAGCAGAATTCGGATTCATGCGGCTTAAAGGGACGGACGCCCATGCGACTGCAGAAGCAAGAGGGTACATGCGGCTGAGAGGGGAGATGTCCATGCGGCTAGGAGTACGAGGGTCTCATGCGGCTTACCGCATGAATGTTCATGCGGTCAAGTATTGCCATGCGGCCAGAGAACTGTTCTTCTTCTCCGAAATTTCTGAGAAGAAGAACACCATAATACCATGCTTCCAAGCTCCATGAAACCTTCATCCAGAGTCCAAATCCGAACTTCCAAAGGTCAAAATGGGCAGAACGAAATTCTCGACAACATGGAACCATCAAAACTTAGAAATAGCAAGATTAAGTAGATCAAAACCAAATTTTTTTGAAAATAAAATAAACTTAGATCTACACGAATCTGGCCATGGAAAGTAAAAATGCCAAGTACTAAAGTATGTTAAAATGCTGTAAAGAAGAGAATGGAACAATAAAATTTGAGTTCCTCCATGAAGCAAGCTGCACTTTCCTAGACCTCTCTCTATCTCTCTGGTAGGTGAAGAAGTTATGTTGGAGAAGAAGAAGAGTAATGAGGAGAGAGAAAAGAGAATGGGTAATAAATACTAATGGTGGTGGTAGGTAGGGGTTCATCTTTGGTTCATGATAAACCAAAGCAAAACCAAGCCAAGCCGAACCAACCCAAGAATAAACCAAGCCAAGAAGAAAAGCTAAGCAAGGAATCATGCAATACAAGATAAAATACGTATATGTATTCTAAAAATATGTAATACGAACCACAGGCATTACAACTCTACCCACCTTAAAAGAATTCCGTCCTCAGAATTTAATTAAGAGGCTAGAGAGACGAGGACAAGCTATTTTAATCACAAGCAAGCTATAACTAGGCAGGCAATCACTCATTCAAGCAAGGAATTGAAGGTATGAGGCATAAGGAAGATATTATACCTCACGAGTCAAATAAGTCAGAATATCCCGATCGGATATCATCCTCACGCTCCCACGTTGACTCACCCAAAGAGTGAGGACCCCAAGCAACTCGGACTAACTTGATAGTCTTGTTCTTTAGTATCTTCTCTCTCCGGTCCAATATAGATACGGGCCTCTCCTCATACGAAAGGTTGGTACCAACAACCAATTTCGAATGATCCAGGATGTGGCTCGGGTTTGAGATATACCGTCGTAATTGGGATATATGGAACACGTCATGCACCTCGCTTAGTAACGACGGACGAGCGAGACGATAGGACACATCTCCTACTCGCTCCGGAATATATACCTAGGACTATGCTTTCCTCGTGCGCCGAAATGAATGACGCCACGGTTAGGCAAAATTCTCAGGAATACATGGTCGCCGATAGAAAACTCGAGAGGGCGCCGATGAGAATCGGCCCAATGGCGCTGGCGATCTTGGGAAACTCGAAGATGATCCCGGACTCTTCTGAACACTTCAACTGTCTGGGCAATCATTTCTGGGCCAAGCATCTGCCTCTCTCCAACATCATCCCATGCTAACGGGGATCGACACTTCCTGCCATACAGTGCCTCGAACGGTGCCATCTGGATACTAGCTTGGAAGCTGTTGTTGTACGAGAATTCCACTAGGTGCAGGTGATCTTTCCATAAACTACCAATGTCAAGTGTACAAGACCGTAATATATCTTCAATAGTCTGGATTGTGCGCTCCGACTGACCATCTGTCTGCGGATGATATCCTGAACTGAACTGGAGGTGAGTTCCCAAACTCTCCTGCAGGCTACGCCAAAAGTACGACGTGAATCTTGAATCTCGGTCCGAGGTGATACTAGCTGGCACTCCGTACAACCTGACAATCTGCCTGAGGTACATCTCTGCTAACTGAGCTGTCGACTGACCGACTCTGAACGGGAGGAAGTGAGCTACCTTCGTGAGCCTGTCAACTATAACCCAAATAGCATCTCGACCAGCTGGGGACCTAGGTAATCTAGTCACAAAATCCATGGTCACATGTTCCCACTTCCATTCTGGAATCGGCAAGGGCTGAAGAAGTCCAGCGGGCCTCTGATATTTAGCCTTAACTTGTTGGCAGACTAAACAACGAGAGACAAACCGGGCTATCTCCCTCTTCATGCCATTCCACCAAAAGTGCTAACGGATATCACGGTACATCTTCGTACTGCCCGGATGAATGGAATACTGAGAACTGTGAGCCTCTGCCATGATCTCCTGTCTGATATCTCCACTGGGTACACAAAGACGCTTACCATGCCTAAGTGTATCGTCTTCATGAATATACAACTCTGGTCGCCGCTCTGCCTCACACTCTGCCGTGAGTCGCTGAAGCTTGGAATCTGCTGACTGTGCCATCCGGATCCTCTCGACTATGGTAGACTGAACTTGCATACTGGCCATCAATGCCACACCAGAAGGGAGAACAACTTCAATACCTATCTTCTGAAGATCTGCTAACAGCTCTGGTTGCGCTATTAGGAAATAAACTCCAGCTCTCCAGCTCAATGCATCTGCAACAACGTTGGCCTTCCCGGGATGATACTACAAGTTGACATCATAATCCATAAGAAGCTCCAGCCACCTCCTCTGACGCATGTTAAGATCCTTTTGGGTGAAGACATACTTCAGGCTCTTATGGTCGGTGAAAATCTCTACCCTATCTTCGTACAAGTAGTGCCTCCATAACTTAAGTGCAAACACTACTGCTGCCAGCTCTAAGTCATGGGTTGGTAATTTCTCTCATGATCACGAAATTGTCGTAACGTATAAGCTATTACCTTCCCATGCTGCATCAGAACACATCCTATGCCTCTGCCTGAAGCATCACAATATACTGAGAATCCTCCGGTTCCATCTGGAAGCATGATAATGGAAGCCATCATCAATCCTCGCTTCAACTTCTCAAAAGAATCCTGACATTCTGCTGTCCAAGCAAACTGCACATTCTTGTGGGTTAACTGGATAAATGGCACCGAGATTCGGGCAAAGTCTGAAACAAATCGCCGGTAGTAGCCGGCCAATCCGAAAAAACTGTGAACCTCTGCAACTGTGCTGGGCACCAGCCATGACTCAATAGCCACAATCTTCTAGGGATCCACTTCTTCTCCTCCTCTGGTGATGATGTGACCCAAGTACGAAATACGATCGAGCCAGAACTCACATTTACTGAACTTGGCATACAACTGGTGCTCCCTGAGAATCTGAAAAACCACACGGAGATGCTGGTCATGCTCCGCTTCACTCCTGCTATTGACCAGGATATCATCCAGAAACACCATCACGAACTGATCCAAATAAGGCATGAAAATATGATTCATGAGATCCATGAATACAGTCGGCGCATTGGTCGCTCCAAATGGCATCACTAGGAACTCCCAATGCCCATACTTAGATCGAAAAGCTTTCTTCAGGATGTTCTGCTCTCTGACTCTGATCTGATGATATCCTGAGTGCAAAATGATCTTCGAGAATACTGCTGCCCCTTTGAGCTGATCAAACAAGTCATCTATCCTCGGAAGAGGGTATCTGTTCTTGATTGTCGCTGAGTTCAAGGTACGATAATCAACACATAACCTGGACGTACCATCCTTCTTTTTTACAATAAGCATCGGGGCTCCCCAAGGCGATCCACTAGCACGAATGAATCCTTTGGTTCGAAGTTCTTCAATCATCTTGTACAAGATATCCAACTCTGACGGTGCCATCCTGTAGACTCTCTCTGACACTGGGGCTGTCCCAAAAATCAAGTCTATGGTGAACTTGATCTTCCGCTCTGGCGACATGCCTGAAAGCTCTTCTGGGAAAATATCTGGAAACTTCTTGACTATCCGGGGCAACTGTACTGCTGCTACTGCCATCCACAATACTGGACGAGAAGGTTCAACTGCGCGTCTGAAAAATAAAAACTATGGCTCTCCTGGAATGCTAAAAACAACCCTACCAAAATGGCAGTCTATCCTAGCATACTGGTTCCTCAACCAATCCATCCATATGACCATATCATAATCGGCCATCGGAAATTTTATCAATCTAGCGGGAAATTCCTTACCGCTAACTACGATCCGACACGAGGAAAACACTCTATCGACTCCCACAAGTCCGTTACCGGTAAGAATACTGAGCCTTACTGATAATGACTCGGGCTCCAATCCTATCCGTATCGCAAATCGTGCAGACATAAAAGAATACGATACACCAGAATCAAATAAAACTGAAGCTGGAAAGGAGTTGACGAGAATAGTACCTGCCACTACCTCTCCTGGTGCCAATCCTTCCTCTGCGGTCATCACCATAGCCTGACCATGCCCTCAGGGTACTGGTCCCCTCTGCTAAAATCCTCGCTGCCTATTCTGACTCAAGACTTGGGCTTGAGCATGCTGCTGGGGGTATTGTTGCTGAAATGCCTGGGACTGAGGCGGCAAGGGCCTCAGCAATGGATACTGCTGCTGCTGGACCGGAGCTGGTCCTCTCACCGAAGACCTAGAAAGGTTGGACGATGATGAACCACCCCTATTCGGGCAGGATCCAATCCTATGGTCTGCTGCTCCACAAGCCAGACACAATCCATGTGCCCTGCGGCACTCTGCCACTACATGGCCTGGCTTCCCACAATGAGAACATCCCACTGCGGAAGACTGCTTCTGCTTCTGCTACTGAGGGTACGTCGGGGCGGAATGCTGAACCGACGTCACTGAGGCCGCTTGCCTCAGAGCTCCAATAGTCAAAGCCATGGCTGCCGGGGTTAGGTCTGACGACTGATTCATCTGGCCGTGGGATCTCTTCTGACCTCCGGCCCTATCCACAATCCTCTGGAAGGTATACTCATGCCTCCTAGCTGCTCTCAGGACTGCATCAAAAGTCTGATGCTCAAACTGCTCAACTGCCAAGAAAATTTCCAGGTGAAGCCCCTGCTGAAATCGCTGGGCTCTATCATACTCGGTTGCCACCAAGGTGGGAGCAAACCGACTGAGCCTCGAAAACTCGGCTGTATATCCGTCGACCGTCCTGTCCATCTATTTTAGATTGGTGAACCTCGTCTATAGATCGTACCGAGCTATAACATCAAAATACTTGGTCTAGAATCTCTCTGAACACCGCCCAAGCAATGGGTGCTGCTAATCCAACGGCCTAAACCGCCCACCAGCTGCGGGCAAGGTCAAATAACTGCAAGCGCACCACGGCTACCTTCTCGTTCTCTGGGGTCCTGGCTGCTTCTAGAATCACCTCTGTGTCCTGAAGACAAGCATCTGTAGTGATAACATCTTCACTACCGTCGAAGAATGGATGGTTCAAGCACTTGAAGCTGTTGGCCGTGCTGTTACCCTGAAGACCTCCTCTGGTCAGAGCATCCGTCACTGCCTGGTACAAGGCATCTCCTCGACGATCTTGGGAAGCTATCAAGGTCCTGACGAGGCCTACCAAAGTGCCATCATCAGGCTCGGTATTCTGAATTGGCTGGACTGATGGCTCTCCGC
This sequence comes from Iris pallida, assembly GCA_029216955.1. NCBI lineage: Eukaryota > Viridiplantae > Streptophyta > Magnoliopsida > Asparagales > Iridaceae > Iris > Iris pallida. The sequence goes on along the minus strand of JANAVB010038819.1, from coordinate 1,779,619 downwards.
CAGAAGGCACGACTCTGGAGGCTACTCCGGAATGCTGGGCTTGGTCCCCGGGTTGCTGCTGATCCACGGAAATTACTCTGCGCTGACCGGCAGGTCCAGGAATAATGCCGCTGAAGAAGACGACATAGGGAACAATAAGGAAGGACCTGGACAGATTAATGATACAAGCATATGATCAGGTCAAGAATCCAGGGATTCAGAAGATACGAGCAGAGATCAAGGACGAATACTGATTGAGACATCTATTCGGTAAACCCTCACATCTTGATTTATAAGACCTGTATGGGCCACCACTTAAACCATGTCACGCCCTAGAACCAGAATACTAGAGAGCGGGGGCAGACATAGCCAGCTACGTATATAAAATGGAATCCATCTCGCTATACGGTCACGACTGTCTTGATATATGAGGGTTTACTACAGGCCAACAGTCTCCTATGTTCATGAACAAGCCTAGTGTCTCAATCACAAGCAAGTAGGTAAAGTCACAAGATGTATGATCATTAAATATACAAAAATAAAGCATCCCAAATATTACATATTCAGCTGATCATGAAGCTAGTCGTTACAAAATGTTAGGACTAGCAAGAATTTAGTCATACATTATCAACCCTAGGATCCGTCGATCATGTTACAGCCCGTAGGCAGACAGTAAGTAAGTGCAATCGAGCTAAATAGGTGCTCGTCGGCTAAACGTCTCAAAAGAATATTTTTATAATAAAGTGAAAGATCAAAAATAAACCCACTCGTTGCCCTGGTTACGTCTAGTCGCCATCATCGGGCTGGAAAGTCGGTAGATCCTCTAGAGCTGCTCCGAAATCTGGCCATACAAAACCAGCTGGGTCAGACCCCAGAAAGAGCAAATGCCACAAAGGAAGCTTCACTTAGGAACGAAAACCAGCAATTAGCACAGAAGATAATAATAATATAGTAAAACTGGAGAAATATAACATCACGAGGATATACGGTAAGATAACCATGGGACCATTCAGATAACCAGGTTACAATCCTTAAACCAAACAAGGACCGGGATAGTAACCCTTCGTCTGAACCGAACTTGGTTTCTCCCATTTATCAGCAAGATAATGTACAAAATTAGGACATATAACAATCTATACAGGATCAAGGCAAGACTAAACTGATTATTCCCCATTCAACAATCACGACCAAGCAATAAGTACGGCTTGATACTTTAACTAGCTAGGGTTATCACAGGCCTAGTTACTAGCAAGATGCAGTGAGATTATTCCACAGCCATAAGCCCTGTAGACCATCCAGGTTACCCAGGTCGAAAATTAGGGGTTGAATTCAGGTGGGTACTTCGTCCAGGAAATACATGTACCCTTAGGTTGCTTGAAGGCTACAACACATGACAGTGTACTGGAAATGTGCCCTACTCGACGGCAGGCTACAGATCCCAAGAGCGCCCAGGTAACGGAATTACCTGTAGCTGGGAGATCTCTTTATGACTAATGTATTAATCTAGTTATTACTCTTAATCCATTTCAGTAGGTACTCCTGACCGTGGTACTCAGGAGTCCCATCCTAGACATGATGCAAGACAGGACTGGATTATTTGTACAAGCACAATCGCCCACGGTATCCAGGTTATTTATACAGGTCTTATCATGTCAGGTAGCCGTCGCAACAGTTTATCAGGATATATCTTGTCAGGTTATCATGTCAAGTGTACTTGTCAGGAGTGCGCCACGACGGGCTACTATCAGGTCATGTTACTTGTCAAGAGTGCCCCACTACGCGTCACTGTCGTGTTCAGGGTACATGTACAGGGCATCATAGTGCAAGCATTCAATTAGGAGACCCAAGTTATGCTGAGATCACAAGATATGAATTAACAATAATAGTAATAATAATAACAATAATTAAATAGCAAGGTAAGGCACAGAGAAGAGCCCTGCGGCTCAGGATCACTAAAACCCATGCGGCCAATAAAGAGAGCGCATACGACTTGGTAAGGACAGGGGCATGCGGCTAGGATGGCAAGGGGGTGCATGCGGTTCCAAGAAGTTGGGTCTCATACGGCAGCGGAAGAGTGGGCTTCATGCGGCTGACGGAAAGCACGTCCATGCGGTCAAGGGAGGACAGCGACATATGCGGCTAGGAGTGATGGGCGCACATACGGCTGGCCGAAGAGTAGTTCCATGCGGCTGGCTGAAAGGTAGTTCCATACGGCTAGCTGGGTTCGGCCCTTATGCGGCTAGCAGAATTCGGATTCATGCGACTTAAAGGGACGGACGCCCATGCGGCTACAGAAGCAAGGAGGGCATGCGACTGAGTGGGGAGATGTCCATACTGTTTGCCATTAAAATCGTTTGATTACAAATACAAACAGAACAGTGTTATAATATAGGACTTCGATGTAGTCCTAGGAGTACACTTTTGTTTAATCTGGGTCCTAAGTGCCAATGGAGCGAGTGGTAATGCGTTGACTCCGTTGACGGGATGACGACGGTTATCGGTTCTCTGAAGGTGTAGATTGCTCTGGGTGCTGGAGCTGGTTGAGAGGAAAAAGACGTTGAGTGTCTGTATCTGCCTCTCTGATGATCTCTGTCTGGATTGTTCGTATGTATGTCTCTCTGTGTGTGTGGAGGGGATGATTCCTCTATTTATAGCTGGACAGGTTGACTGCTCATGCGCGCATATGTAGGATGCGCCGGTGCGTGGGGACGCCACGTGGAGATTGCTGATGGAGGCGCATGGATGATGCGCCCTACTCGCGAGGTTGAATTCTTCATACTGCTGTTGTGAGCCGGTACGTAGCAGAGGAGAAGATCTTTCTGTTGCTGAGATCTTGGATGAGTTGAGTCAAAGGACACGTGTCATCGACCCATGGCTCGGAGATCTCTGATTTGGTGGGGGGAATGATTTGGTGGGATGCGCCTTGGATTGGGCGCATGATGAGATTTTGGCTCGTGACCTTTAGGAGTCACGAGCCGTTCTGGGCGTATGGCTTTTGAGGCGTATGCAAGCGACTTTCCTTCTGTCTTTCGGGATCAGAGATTAGTCTGGGGCGCATGGCTTTTGAGGCGCATGCAAAGCTTCAACTGGAGACTCTTCTTCTGTCTTTAGGGATCAGTAAAGGGTCTGAGGCGCATGGCTTTCGAGGCGCATGCAGGTTTGGGCGCATGGCCGCGGAGGCGCATGCGGGTGGTCGAGTGGCCACGTGGCAGTAGCCGTCGAGATAGAGTCATGATGATGCTGACGTTGTGGATGCTTCGTTTTCTGCAAAAGCTGTCAGCCGTTCAGACTTGGGAAGGCGTGCTGCCAACTCTGTCAGTTCAGCATTTAATGTTGGTGACATTCTATGGACAGTTGAGTGGGCACGTCGATTGACGTTCCACTAGACGTATGGGGGCGCATCCCCTTTGATGCGCTCGGTACAGGGCGTATCTGTGGGAGGCACTTGGTGTTTGAAGGGTGTGATGCGCTGTCCAGCCGGCGCATCCGACACATGATACGACTGTTTCGCTTCTCGAGTGCTTTTAAATAGCCGTTTGGCTGAAGTCGAGGCGTCTGGTTCATCCATTTAATGTGAGTTCATTGCTCGGAACTCGAAGAGCCATCCACTTGGCGCGTGGGTTTGATCTGCCCGGCCTATAAATAGTGGCATGGAGAGAAGGTTTGCCTCTCATTCCCTCACGTCTTTCCAATATGAACTCAGGTTCTCGGGTGCATTCTGTTGACGAAGTGCTCCCGAGGGTGAAGATGAGACGCCATGTTGTCATTGATGCTCTTGAAGGTGACTGTTACATCCAAAAGACGGAGTCGAGGGCTTCTGAGGCAGGCGGAAGGTGCCTGTTGCATCCAAAGATGGGGATGCTCGGGCCTCGTCTTCGTTGTTCCGGAAGAGCCGTAGATCGGAATGGCGGTGCTAGGCTCTCTCTTCCTTCAAAGTGGGTGTCGCCCGCTCTGACTGTGTTAAAAGCTGCCTTTCGCCGTAATTTCGATCACGGTCTTCCTTGGCCTTTGGAGGCTCTTTCGAAGCCTCCCCTGGCCACAGCTTTGCGGTGCTCTTCTCTTCCTTGGTTCCAGCTAGATGGTTAAATGCTTTGTGAAGCATTTATCAGGCGAGCCTGGTTGGAAGAGCGGCACATAACGTCTCTGCTCGGCCAGGTGAGCCTGGTTGGAAGAATAACTGGGCTGCTGAAGGGATGCACATAACTGAGCTGGATGTACATAACTGAGCTGCTGAAGAGATGGCGGGATGTGCCTGGTTGGAGGCGCATGACATCTGTTGTGCCTAACTGGCAGCGCATGGTGACTGGCAGCGCATGATGACTGTTGTGTCTATCTGGAGGCGCATGGTGGCCGCTGGCTGTAGACTTAGGATCTTTCCTTTGTAGAGATTCTCCTTTGTACAACCTTTTTTAGACATGTAATAGACTTTTATATATAAATAAAAGTCTATGGTTATTGACTTTGCTGTGAAGTGTTCTGTGCGAGTCCTGGTGCATGTAGTGTCTGGCGCATGGGCTTTCTGGTTGTGAAATTCCATGCTTCTACAAGACCCCCTTCAATGTTTTTAAAACTTTTGAATAAGTTTTGGAATACTTTGAATAAGAAGCATGGCGATCAGGGCGCATGACTGTTGGGGTGCATGCCTGTTCAGCCGCATGCTCTTCTCAATTAATGAATTTGATAATGCCTCGGTAACCGAAAAGATTAATGATGATCTTTTGATTTTATCTGCTGCTATCTTCACAAGACCCGAGGCGACGGCTGAGATCACTCGTCATCGGTTCACGCGTGCGACCACGGCCTATAAATAGGTGAGAGGTGGAGAGAGAGAGAGTTCTTCTACTCTGTGCCTTTGCCTCCTTTAGAGTTCTTTCTTCAAAACCCTAACTTCTTCCTCTCTGTTAGAATGGCTCCCAAGACTCCTCGCGGCGGTGCCAGCAAAGGAAAGGTGAAGGAGAAGGAGCCCGTAGAGGCTGTCGTGAGTGACATTCCTCGCCCGCCTGTCAAAGTTCGGCCGGCGGTAGTCGGTGAGCTTTATTGTCTCCTATCGATGTTAAAAACTTTCCCGTCGACGTGCATAGGCCCAGGCCTTTATCATGCACCGTAGCTTTAATTGCTGACGTGCATGGGTTTTACACCCTGATGATGCGCCGAAGCCTTTGCTGACGCACATGGGCTCATGCCTTGATGATGCGCCGAGGCTCTACCGCTGCCGCGCATGGGTTTATACCCTGATGATGCGCTGAGGCTCCTTTTTCAGATGCGCTTAATACGCACATCTGACGAGCATAAAGCTCCGATCTTTGTGTTGTCTCTAATATCTTTGCATTTTTTGTCAGTGTCGATGACTATCCCACTCTTGAACGAAGTGCTCCTGGACGCTGTGCTCTGCTAGATGGGAGTAGATTATGATGAAGAGGTGATAAACCCTGCTCAAGCGGCTATTATGTTGGATCAGCATCCCGAAAGAATGATTCAAATTCGGGAACAACATCACGGGTTCCTTAAACGGATGATGGAACGTGGCATTCTGAAATCCGCCACTTCCGATAAAGTGACCTTCTAAAAGCCCGAGTTCCTGTTCGGGGACCGCCTTTCTTCTACTGAAGCCCAGGTGCTGAAGGTCAAAGAAGACTGGTTCTTTACAGCCAGAGGCGTGCATATGACCGTCAGGCAGCTTGAACGTCAATGGCCTTTGTTAACTTTCTGTCGACTTGCTTCTAAAAGGAGAATGTCCTGGGACATTACTCCATCTCAAGGAGGAGCGGTAACAGGCGTCATCCAAATTGATTCTTCTTCTGATCAGAGGGATACTCTGGTCGCCTCGCGAGCTGGAACCTCTTACACCTGGCGGACTCTTCGTCCTGGGAGTATTTATAGCGATGTTTCCGTCAATACTTTTGCCCTGGGTGCCTCGACTTTTGCTCGTCGCATGTTGTTGATGGAACAATCATACCCCAAGGGAGAATTTCGGGTAGAGGGTTGGTGTCATTATATTTCAAAATGGAACAAACTGACACACTGGATCCTGTCGCGGTTTCAGACTGAGCTCCAAGAGATTGGGCTGACCGCCGCGATCCGCGCCACTCAGGCAGGTGTAGAGATTAACAGGCACATGTTCCTTGCACTTTTGGAAATGTTTGATACCCATATCGGGACCTTCTTCACTCCAGTGGGGGAGCTAGGGCTCGCGCTTCATGAGATGTACGAGGTATCGAAACTCCCATGGGGATCGAAACCTTACGAGGAGTACTTCCCGACCAATAAAGAATTCCAGGTCTTGGGAGACAAAGCTGATGAGATGATGGCTGTCTTCAAAGAAGTAGCGAGCCATTACTACTATATGTAGAAGAAGGACAGGGGCGGGACGCAGCCTCATGTGACTGCTTGGAGAGATCACGTCTTTAGGCAGGACAAAGAGGAACCTTCTCACTTTTTTACCCCGCCGGCACTTTCTCGTAACGAGGTGCTTTCTGAAATGAGCAGGTTAGGCGAGAAGAATCCCTTGGAGAGCGAGGACCAGCAGTCGGATGAACGCTCCTATAGCTGTTTTTGGCATCTCACCTATCGGATGTCGCCAAAAGCAGTATTAGTCTCGTATCTTATGATTTGGCTCCGGGACCACGTCTTTTCAGGCGGGTCTGGCTCTGTAGAGAGGGTGACTCGGAACTTAATTCTGCCGGCCGTGAAGTTAGCCTTCGGCCGTCCTTTAGCTTTACTTCCCGCAATGGTGTGTAACCTGTTGCAGGGTCTTCGTGAGTTTGCAGGAGATGTCGTTCACGAGCGGGGCAAAAACAACTTCCCGCGTGCCGAACTGCCGTTTCATTATTTGATGGGGTGGTTAATTTTGCCCCATCCCAATGTGATGAGCCCGGGTTCGGAGGAAGACTACAGGTCCGGAGATGCATTCCTCCGACGTTTCTATCGGAGGAATTGGTTACACACCGGTGTTCCTGTTTGCAGGAAAGTTTTATCCCATCTTCAGGGATGGGAGATCGCCAAAGTTGGTCCTATCTTCTCCGATTTTGAGGCCAACAAAGATCTGGTGGACTCGGGTGAGGATGCCACCTCTCTGTCTCCATGGGGATTCCGCTGGTTGCAAAGTATCCGGCCGTCCCATTTGGTATATCGGAACAGGAACCAGTGTTACCTGGAACCATATCTGCCGAGCCGCTTTGCGAGGCAATTCGGGTATGCCCAGTTGATGTTGGATAATCCCAGTATCACCTTGGGGTACGCTGGAAGTTTGCTGGATGGTGCACGAGCTTGGCATTACTATAATGCCGGATGTACTGGAGCCCGCTTTACGCTCCCCGTCCAGAATCCGCGGCCGCCGATTCTCTACTCAGCCGCCAGATTTTACTGTGCTATGGCTGCTCCGCCCACCGGATATGATAGGGAGACCAGTTTTATTGCAGGCACCCATTTAGCGATGGGTGCAGACACTTTGGCGAAGGCTCGGTCGTACCGTCCGCCCGAGTTGGGTCGAGGCGCCCCCGCCGTATCTAACGGGGGTCAGGGAAGACCCTCGGTTGATCAAACGAAAAGGTGTGCAGATACAAAAGTCGACTCTCCTGTATCGAAAAAGCAGAAGAGGGCATCGTCACCGACAGTGTCCTCGGACTCCGCATCTGCAGAGGTAAGATGTCCTGTAAGGTTTGATTTCAAGTTCAGATCCTTATGTAATCATGCTTTTCCCCTTGTTGTGTAGGAGCCGCTGATAAGAAAGTCTCGCACTCCAAAATTTGGTGGGAGCAGGCCAAAGGAGATGGTGGGCTCGTCTGACATGCGTATTCCATCTACTATGATATCTCCCATGGAGGAGAATACCGAGGGTGTTGCTGTAGAGATTCCAGCGTCCCTGGATTATGTCAGACGGGAAGCTGAGGATGCAACAGCTTCTGAGAAGGTGAAGGCCACAGCGTCGGCCTTGGATGACGTTGCCGTGGATCCGCAAGAGTCTACTGCGGGGGCAACAGATATGGTTGGGGCAGAGGAGAGGGTTGATTCCCCTCCTTGTCATGATGAGGGGAGGTCGGCTATATCATTGCCGAGTCCTACCCCAGCTTCAACCGTGGTAGTTGAGGCGGCTACCGATCAGGAGGTAGCGACAGATTCTGTCCCAGTGGGGGGACTTGATGACGAGACCCGTCTACCGGTCACAACCGCTGAGGCGGGTCAAGTGACGCGTGATAATTTCCCCATTCTGCCAAGGGAAGTAACAGTTGTCAATAGGACGTTGGGGGTAGAAGAGGTGGCCGTTGACGTCGGTGGTTCCTCCGGGCTTGAGAAGGGTGAGGGTGTGGAACCCCCTGTTGCCCCTCCTACTTGGGGTACTATTTCGATGCCAGCGCGGGCTTCCTCTGTTCCTTCGGCTCCTCGGGCTAGCAGTCCAGCCCCCGTTGATGAAGAGCTCGTTGATACTGAGGTTCAAGCCTCGCAGGTTGAGGTTGGCGGATCTTCTTCCGGTCCGCAAACTGCTGTAGCTCCTCCAACTCCTGCTATGACACCGCAGGTCCTGGCGGATGCAGACGAGTATGTGAAATTCTTCGTCGAGGGAGTATACAAAATGTTACAGAAGGGTGTATCTGCTGTGATGGATGCCAATGGAAGCTTTGCAATGGCAAAAACTTTGGCAATGTCCTGTATCGAGCTGATCCGCATTCACCAAGGCCATGACCATATGGCCAAAATTCTGGAGACTTCGGTGATCGAGCTGGACGAGCGGCTTGCGAAACTTCAGCGCATCCAGCAAAACGACCTCTCCGTCCTGATAGATGCGGAGAAGGGGAAGCTGATTGCCGAGATCGAGTCTTCATACCAGGCCACTGTAGGCCTTTGGAAGCGCGAGGTGGCTGAGACTGAGGCTGCGGTAGAGCAGTTGTCTCAGTCCATGAAGACGACGGTGGAAACTCGAGCTGCATTGGATGCTAATATCGCGGAGATTGACACCCAGATGCGCCGTCTTGAGGACCAACGGGCCCGACTCCAGTTAGATGTCGAGCGTGTCCGGGCTGAACACGTAGCATTCCACAGCGGACTCTTGCCTTGGCGCAGCAGCGACAACAGCTTGATGAGAAGCATGCGAGTGATACTTCCACTGGGGCTGTTGAATTGATGTGCCAAGAAGCTGAGCGACGAGTCCTGGCGACTGTGGAGGCCCGTGCAGCCGACTTAAGACTTCGAGTCAGGGAGCTCTCAGCCCATCCTGGGGAGGTTCAGGGACCGTAGCTTTTTCCTTTTTTATGTTCTTTTGCAACCCTTTGCTGGGGGATAGTTTAGTTTTTGTACTCTCTCTTTTCAGAAAATAAAAAAGTACACAACTTTTTTGTGATGTGTTCATTTTTTGTTATTATGAACCTGATGATTTGTGTGGACCTATTATCTTTTGCGCACCTTGGTTTTTAGGCACAGATAATAAGTTTGAAGGAACCGACATGTTTGCTCAGAGGTAATGTGGACGTGGCAATCATTAGGGTTCAAATGATAGAATCATCCTACTCAGAGGTGTGATGGACGTGGTAGGAATGATCCTGAGGGATACGCTGAACAACTCAGAGGTGATGTGGACATGAAAGTTCTGCGATCAATGTACGACAACGCAGGGGTTGTTTGTACGAGATGTTTACTCAGAGGTAATGTGGACGTGGTAAACATGAAGGGTAGCGTCGGCTTACGTAGTGTAAGAGTCCGCTTTGTAGGGTGTAGAAGAACAACTCAGAGGTAATGTGGACGTGGTTGTCTTTCTACCGAAGGATGCCACGGAACAGCTGGGTTCCAGAGGCGTATGAGTTTGTGGAAGGAGATTGTGTGTGAGCCCTGATGATTGGGCCCACAGATCCTCTTTTAGGGAAGTACATGTCTGAAGGATGTCAAGAATAGTACTTCTTTAGGAACTTGCCATTGATGGGCATCATGAACAAGTCCCCATTGGGTTTGGCGAGACGGTAAGCACCGTTTGAGTATACCGTCTCTATGATGAAAGGTCCTTCCCACTTGGGCTCGAACTTTCCTGGTGTCTTGTGAGTTAACACCATCGGCCTCCTGACTGCCAGAACCAGGTCACCAACTTGGAAAGTCCTCTGTTTGACCTTCTTGTTGAAAGCCTGTGATATACGGGCTTGGTAGAGTTCGATGCGTTGTTGAGCTAGGAGACGCTTCTCATCGAGTGCCTCCAGTTTCCGCAGACGACGACGTTGATTGTCCTCTTCTGTGAGTTTGTTTGTTATTGCCACGCGAAGTGAGGTTATCTGGATCTCGAGAGGCAGTACCGCTTCGCTTCCGTAGACCAGAGAGAATGGTGTGTTGCCTGTCGGGGTCCGTACCGTTGTGCGGTAGGCCCAAAGGCATTCGCCAAGCTTTTCATCCCAGTCGCGTTTATTGGACGACACGACCTTTTTGAGTAGCCTGACGATGGTTTTGTTGAACGCCTCTGCTAACCCGTTTGCTGTCGGATTATAGGCGGTGGATGCCACATTTTGAATGCGGTTCTTGTCACAGAACCTGCTAAAAATATGGCTGATAAACTGAGGACCGTTGTCATGAATGATCCGCCGGGGTACTCCAAAACGGTAAATGACATGGTGTTTGATAAAGCTGACCACCCTAGAGCTCTTTACTTCCGCCAATGGGACTGCTTCTGTCCATTTGGAGAAGTAATCGATGATGGCCAGGATGAAGCAGTGTCCTCTTGATGAAGGAGGGGTGATAGGTCCCACGATATCCATGCCCCAGGCTTCGAAGGGCCAGGAGGCGACTGTAGGATGTAGTGGTTCAGACGGTGTATGTATGAAGTCAGCATGGAGTTGGCATGCGTGACACTTCTTAGCATATTCAACAGCGTCGGCGGCCATGGTTGGCCAGTAGTAGCCCATACGTCGCAGTCGATCCTGTAACTTAGGACCGGGTTGATGAGCTCTGCAAGTTCCGTCATGAGCTTCTCGGAGGGCTTCGGCTGCTTCTTTGTTGGACAGGCATCGAAGGAGGAGCCCATCGAAGGAACGTCAGTACAGCGTTTTAGTAGCTGTGTCGTAGTAGAATCGAAGAGAGCATCTCCTAACTGAGACGGATTCCTTCGGGTCCTCTGGAAGAATTCCATAGACAGCAAAGTCGATGAACGGGAACCTCCAGTCTCGGACATTAACACCAGTGTTCGTCGGCATGGCGTGGGCCACTTGCAAGCACAGGTTGTTTCTGGGACAAATCAAGTCTCGGCCTGTTACCGTGACATAGTGTTGAGTCCCAAAGGGCGCTGCCAATGAGGCTGCTAGGCCAGCCAGAGCGTCAGCCTCCAAGTTTTGTAGACGAGGCACGTGTTCGATGAAGAACCCGATGAAGGTTGAAATGATGTTCAATACAACTTCATGGTAAGGGATCAGATCTTTATGGCGAACCTCGTACTGTCCTTGAATCTGGTTCACGACGAGTTTTGAGTCATCGTAGGCTTCCAGATGGTCCACCCCCAGCTGTTGTGCGAGTTGGAGTCCCATGACGAGTGCGTTGTACTCGGCAACATTGTTGGAGCACGGCTTCGAAAGGGAGTAAGCACGTTGGATGACCAGCTGATCGGGGGAGACTAAGACTACCCCCACTCCTGCGATGATTTGGCCTTTGGGGCCTGTTCTCGAAGCGCCATCGAAAAACATCCTCCAAACGGAACTTCCTTCGGTGACGTTGGATTCTTAGACCTCATCCGGGATGTCTTCATAGAGTTTTGAGGATTCTGGGATGGGGTGTGCAGCTAAAAAGTCAGCCAGAGCTTGACCTTTAACAGCTTTTTGCGGGACAAACACCATATTATATGGTGTTAGCAAAATCGCCCATGTGGCTAGCCGAGAGTTTAATGATCCTGGCTTCGTCATGAGGACTCTGAGTGGATTGACTCGGGAAATGACATGAATTGTCTGGCCCGAGACATAATGACGAGTCTTCTGGATGGCAAACACCAAAGCCAAGCACTCCTTTTCAACGGGGTTGTACCGGTGTTCAGCCCCGATGAGCGTTCGACTGAGGTAGTAGATTGCTTGCTCATAGCCTGTATCGCTGTTTTGAGCCATCAGAGCGCCAAGGGAATGATCCATGGCACGGACGTAAAGAAGAAATGGTTTGCCCGCGACAGCTGCCACCAGGACTGGTGGGCTCGTCAAGTAGGCTTTGATGTCGTCGAAAGCCTTCTGGCACTCCTTTGTCCAGAAAGAAGAGACTCCCTTCTTCATGAGCTGAGTGAAGGGTTGACATTTACCGGAAAGGTTTGCTATGAACCTCCGGATGTATGCCAGACGTCCCTGCAAGCCTCGAAGTTCTCGATGATTCTTCGGAGGGTCCATGTTGAGGATGGCTTTGGTCTTCTCGGGATCAACATGAATGCCTTTCGTCGTGATGACAAAGCCCAAGAATTTGCCGCTAGAAACCCCCATGAAGGATTTAGCGGGGTTCATTTTGAGTTGATGTTCCCGCATGAGATCGAAGACTGTCTTCAAATCCTGTAGGTGATCTCCTTTGAGGCGGCTCTTGACTGCGATATCGTCAACATAGCATTCGACTGTTTTGCGAAGATGTTGACGAAAGATGGTGCTCATAGCTCGTTGGTATGTTGCACCGGCATTTTTCAAGCCGAAGGGCATTACTGTGTAGCAGAAAATACCCTTTGGAGTCCTGAATGACGTGTGCTTCGCGTCATCAGGGAACATCTTGATTTGATTGTAGCCTGAATACCCATCCATGAAGGACATGCGTTCAAAACTACATGTGTTGTCGATCATCACGTCGGTGATCGGAAGCGGGAATTCGTCCTTCGGGCAAGCATAATTGAGGTCCCTGAAGTCGATACAGACTCGTATCTTCCCGTTCTTCTTGGTGACAGGTACGACGTTGGCTACCCAATCTGGGTGTTGTTCCTCACGGATGAAGCCGCTAGTCAAGAGTTTGTCCACCTCCTGATCGATGGCATTCATGATGTCCGGACGGAAACGTCGTTGTTGTTGTTTGATAGGTTTGGCATCAGGTAAGATGTTCAACCTATGCATTACGATCTGTGGATCGAGTCCTGGCATGTCTTCGTAGCTCCAGGCAAAGACGTCGATATACTCTTTAGCCAGCTGGATTAAAGCCTCTCGGTCTTCTCCTTCTAGGCTTTTGCTGACGAAGATGGGTTTGGAAGAAGATCCGTCCCCAAGGTCGATCTGCTCGACTTCGTCTTCGGTGGGAGGTTCACGTAACTCAAAACGAGACTCCCATTGCTCTCCTAGGCGTTGAGCCCAGGGTTCTTCTTCGAAGGGTTCCGGCGTTTGGTCTTCGCCTTCACCGTTTTGAGGTTGTGCTGACGTCATGTTAGCTGACAGCACTTTCCTGAAGACCGATCCGATACTGGTATCAGAATCCCAAGTCGACGCTTCGGACGAGTGGAAATGTTCTACGTCTTCTACGTCTGAGCTCTCTGGGGTTGATGGTGGCGTGACATAGCCTATCCCCCGTCGAGTTTTGTTGTAGTAGTTTTGCGGCCTTCCTTTGGGTGTTGAACACTGGAGAGGGAGAGGTCGACCCTTGCCATAGTTTAGGCCTTTGTTGCTTTTCAGGTCGTAGCCCATCTTCTGGATGATGTGCTTTGCTGTATCCGTATACCGATAAACTTGTACTCTGCCGATATCAGGTTCAGGCTCGAGTGGCGGGAGGTCTTGATGACGCTCGACTTTGCCAAAAATGGAGGATCTTTCGTCTCGGCTTCGTAGAGGGTTTATGAAACAGACACCTTGAGACGGGACTACTCGGTTTACATTATAGACGGTCGTTATTTATGTTTGCAACGACCGTAGAGCGTGATCTAATGTATACATGGCATTCCAATGTGGAAGACAAGAATAATTAAAAGATACTCTATTATTGATGAAGTACGAGATTTTATTCTGCGGGATAACATTGTCTAAGGAGGGTGCATCTACATCAGCAGAGATATATTCGCCAAGCTCCTCGTCTGTAAGCACTGGGGCTGGATCAGGAGAGTCCACCACAGCTTTGATCTTGGGGTCCGAGAGGGTTATGTGAGCCCTCTCTGGCATCTTGGATGACTGCGGGGGCTTGCCCTTGAGATGCACCTTCAGAGGTGCCTCAACTGTGCCTCCTGTGAGTGGTGTCTTTCCCTGTAATTTTGCCACCAGGGGAGCCGATGTTTGAGGCGGCTTTCCTTTGAGGCGTATCTTCAGGGGAGCCTCAAGAGTCGGTGCTTTCCCGGATAGCTTGATGCTCATTGGGGGCGCCTTCTGGGGTGGTTTGCCCTTCAGTCGGATCTCCGTGTCCGGCTCAGTTGCTGTCTCAGCCTCATCATCAGCATCGTTGGCTTCCTCCTCGTCAAGTGGCTTGTACAAGTCGGAATCGGTGAAGTAAGCCTCAATCCCTTTGAAAGGATCGATGTCTGCGAACTCCGTCCGGATGACGCCGTTGGTAGATACATATTTCATGCATTGGTGGAGCGTGGAAGGCACCACCATGTACTCATGTAGCCATGGTCGGCCGAGCAGGATGTTGTAGTTTACCTCAGCATCCACCACATAACAAGTCACCTCAGTTTTGAGATTGCCTATGTGATACTTCAGTCGAATCTTGCCCAGTGGCTCGCTTTTGCTAGCGTTGAAGCTACTGATGGTTGCGTTGGAGGGCGCCAGCCGGTACATTGGGATCCCCAGTTTTGACATCAGTGCCTTCGGGATGATGCTGAGGGAAGACCCCGGATCGATCTGAATCCGGCTCACCTTGACTGAACCGATGTACCCCATGTAATACAGTGGTCGGTTATGTCGGTGGTGCTTGAGCAGCATGTCTTGTTGGGTGAAGGTTATATTTGGGATAATTTCCTCCGTACAATGACAGTGCGCACAAGTAGTTGGAAGGTCTTCAGGCTGCTTGACCTGACTGAGAAAGGATTCAGCGTCCTTCAGAGCTTCGCAGAGAGCTTCTCGGGAGTCTTTGGAAAGACGCAGGAGCTCAAACAAAGATAAGCGCGCAGGAGTACTGGCCAGTTGTGCCAGTATGTCAAAGTTGTGGGGCTTGGCTAGCCCCGACGCATTCTCCTTCCGTAGAGGTCTGTCGAAACGAGCCTCCACATGCTTCTGCATATTGGCTGCTGAGGGTTTAGACGGGCCCTCCTCAGGGATTGTGCCGGGAGGCACCACCTCGGCGGCAGCTTCGTCGGGCTGAGCGTTCTGTTGTGCACGCGTCTGCACTGGAAGTGCCTCTTCTGTTGAAGAAGAGACCGTACGGCAAGACTCAATCTTCCTGCCTTTTGATTTGGAGGTAGAGCGTACCTCCGGTTGAGTCACCTCGGAGACGAGGTCGGGGTGAACCCAGAGTACCTCTCCTCGAGATATGGTGAGTGGGATGAGTCCACTCACATTGTCGCGGGTAGGTGGCAAGTTCACCATCTCCATTGTCGCCTTAGGGATGGGGACGACGCCATCTTGTGTAGTGGTCGGCGGCAAGGTGCCAAACTGAAGTGACACCACATTGGCTGATACCGTCTTCTCTTCATAGTCGACGGAGATTACATCGGCATTGATCATGCACTGGATGTAATTCTTGAGGACGTAGCAGTCCTTGGTCGGGTGTCCGACAAACCGATGGTAGTGACAGTACCTCGGGTTGTCTACTTTCCTAACTTCATCGGGCTGCTTTGGGTCCGGGAGCTTGATCTTGTCACCCTGCTTCAGTATTTTGAAGAGTTGCAGGGTGTCTTCGTTATTGAATGAATACACCTCCTTGGGTCTCGGCACCAGTGGAGGTTTCTGAGTAGGCGCAGATGCGCCCTTCGAGGCATTAACAGTCAATGCCTGTTTCCCCTTTGCTTCTCGCCCGGAGTTGTTGGCTGCTGACTTTTTCCCCTTATCATCAAAGGCGGGGAAGCTGACACCCAGAAGACGTGTATTGGCCGCCTTCTTTTCTGCGGCTTCGGCTTCGATGATCAGGAAGCTCCAGTCGGGAGGGGGAGTAGAGTTGAGCCAGAGCTTCACTGCGGGCAGCATGTTCATGCTGCAAGAGGAGATGAGCGCATGTTCTGGCATGCCTGGAGGTAGCCTGAAGCAGGCTTGTCGGAAGCGTTCGATGAACACCCGAACCGTTTCTTTCTCCTTCTGGCGAATCTCTATGAGAGATGCCATCGTCATGTCCTTCCCGCCGTCGTAGAAGCGATCGAGGAAGAGGCACATCAAGTCGTCGAAGGACGATATAGAATTGTCGGGGAGGCTGCAGTACCAGTCATACGCCACCCCTTTTAGGGCCCCAACAAAGATGCTGGTGAGGAGCGCGTCCTCCTTTGGAAGATGCCCCGTTTGTGACTGGAAATATGTCAGGTATCGACGCGGAGAGTCCTTCCCATCGTATGGTGTGAGTGTTTATGGTTTATATTTTGGAGGATAAACCACCTTGTTCCACTCGAGGGGATAAGGCTGGGGAATGCCCATCTTCTGGCGTTCCTCTTGCCTATTTTTGGACTCGAAGCGCTCCCGCAGGTCCTTGATCATTTCGACCACATCCTCCGTGGAGCTAGGAGTCGGGGAAGGTGGCACTATCTGAAGCGGAGCGTTTGAGGGTTCCGATGTCCGAGGTGCTTCTGTGTCGGAGGGTGCCTGTTGAAGGGGTACACTCGACTCCCCATTAACTCCTGGGTCAGGACCGGTTGAAGGTGTTCTGGTCAAGGCCGACCGAATATCAAATACTGCTTGAGTCAGTGCTTGCATAGAGGCAGAGAGGGTTTTGAGTCCTCCCTCTAATGAGTCTATGCGCTGAACAATGTCCTGCGGTGGCGCATCAGACTCCGCATCGTCCCCAGCCATGTATACTGTCCTGACACGGCCAGGAGTGGATGGATTGGTTGAGGCTTCGCTTTCGGCCTCACTTTCATGTGGGGGAGTCATCTCTCCTGGTGTTTCAGCTTGGCCACCCCCAGTCACATTCTGGAGGTCATTCTCGACGGGCGCATCTGCCAGGGCTTGATTGTCCTCGACTCCGTCTTGAAGGACCTCTTCGTCTCTATCCCCAGCTGTGTCCTGGGGGACCTCCTCGTTTCGAGGTGCTTTTGGGAGGCTGACTTCGTCTCGAGGATGAAGATCCGCCATAGCTGTGCTTTGGACATCTTCGTCTTCGGAAGGAAGCTCAACAAGGGTTTGACTACCCCCAGCTTCCTCTAAGAACTTCTTCTTTGACCGAGTGCCTTCGAACACCCCGGAGGTCGAGACTGCTGTCTTGGTTTTCCTTGGCTGGCTTTTGGAATTACCAGTCGTCTTCCGGAGTGATGAGGAGTTGGAGACCACATTGCATGAAGCAACTCTTGGCTCCTGTTTTGTTGACACCTTCTTCCCAAGGCGATGTCGGAGGAATGTCGATGACTGCAGCCGCTGGAAGACTGACTGCCTTGGTGGTACTGCCGCCTTGCCACAGCGGTTGATAGTGACCACCGCACAAGTATGCCCCGTGAGAGGCTCATCGTGCTTGTTGGTCGACTCTCCTGACCGGAGCTTGTGAGTGATCACATTACGCAGGTCGTTGGAGGAGAGTGCTACCCTCACACCCCCTTCAGGCGCATGGCAAGGCCAAACGCCGGGGCGGACAAGTGAGTGCTGCGCCCCCTGATCTAATACCAAGCAGGCATCATGATCAGTAGTGGGGGAACAACAACATTTGAAGTGACTTGAACGGACCTCAAACGCACAACCAGAGGAGGCGTGGGAGTTCAACAACATTTGAAGTGACTTGAAGATCGACTCGTCTTTGGTGCCGAAGCACCTGAGTCGACCTTGTACAGCTTGCCATCGGTACCGCGCGTGATTGTGAGCACGTACCTCTGGCCTGCTGCTGGCATAGCACGCTTGTGGCGCATGGCCCGTGCCGTCTTGGATCGCTTTGTACTAGCCCGCTGGGGCGCATAGTACTCAGCATCCAAATTCTCCTCGCCATTACAGCGAGTGAGTCTGTCAAAGACAGAGACTTTTTATGGCGCATCAGAGGTGATGCACGAGGCTTTGGCTGCGCCCCTGCTCCGTCGACGCATCTTTCTCGCCTGAGAGGGAGATGGCTGGGGAATGTGGTCAGCCGCACGTTTCCCCGAGAGATGCGCTGCATCAGCGGGCACACCTTGGTTACTGAGAACGTCAGCAGGAAGGGAGGGCTGGATTGGCACATCCCCTTCAGTGGTGGTGCCCGAGGCGTCGACCTTGCACACCCAGACACGGCGGGTCTTCTTCGGCTTCGGCAGCCGCTTTGAAGGACTCGCACTTCCTTCATAAATGAACTCCTCGTACGCCTGTTGATTGAGGCGCACGACCAGCGTCTTGTGGGAGGAGCCCACCTTCACGTCGTCGGCCTGTGACACGACTTTCTCGAAAGAGGAGAAAGAAGTCCCCAGCAGAGTCGCCAGCTTGTTTGCCATTAAAATCGTTTGATTGCAAATCTTAATACAAACATTACAGTGTTACAATATAGGACTTCGATGTAGTCCTAGGAGTACACTTTTGTTTAATCTGGGTCCTAAGTGCCAATGGAGCGAGTGGTAATGCGTTGACTCCGTTGACGGGCTGACGACGGTTATCGGTTCTCTGAAGGTATAGATTGCTCTGGGTGCTGGAGCTGGTTGAGAGGAGAAAGACGTTGAGTGTCTGTATCTGCCTCTCTGATGATCTCTGTCTGGATTGTTCGTATGTATGTCTCTCTGTGTGTGTGGAGGGGATGATTCCTCTATTTATAGCTGGGCAGGTTGACTGCTCATGCGCGCATATGTAGGATACGCCAGTACGTGGGGACGCCACGTGGAGATTGCTGATGGAGGCGCATGGATGATGCGCCCTACTCGCGAGGTTGAATTCTTCATACTGCAATTGTGAGCCGGCACGTAGCAGAGGAGAAGATCTTTCTGTTGCTGAGATCTTGGATGAGTTGAGTCAAAGGACACGTGTCGTCGACCCATGGCTCGGAGATCTCTGATTTGGTGGGAGGAATGATTTGGTGGGATGCGCCTTGGATTGGGCGCATGATGAGATTTTGGCTCGTGACCTTTAGGAGTCACGAGCCGTTCTGGGCGCATGGCTTTTGAGGCGCATGCAAGCGACTTTCCTTCTGTCTTTTGGGATCAGAGATCAGTCTGGGGCGCATGGCTTTTGAGGTGCATGCAAAGCTTCAACTGGAGACTCTTCTTCTGTCTTTAGGATCAGTGAAGGGTCTGAGGCGCATGGCTTTCGAGGCGCATGCTGGTTTGGGCGCATGGCCGCGGAGGCGCATGCGGGTGGTCGAGTGGCCACGTGGCAGTAGCCGTCGGAATAGAGTCATGATGATGCTGACGTTGTGGACGCTTCATTTTCTGTAAAAGCTGTCATCCGTTCAGACTTGGGAAGGCGTGCTGCCAACTCTGTCAGTTCAGCATTTAATGTTGGTGACATTCGATGGACAGCTGAGTGGGCGCGTCGTTTGATGTTCCACTGGGCGTATGGGGGCGCATCCCCTTTGATGCGCTCGGTACAGGGCGCATCTGTGGGAGGCTCTTGGTGTTTGAAGGGGTATGATGCGCTGTCCAGCCGGCGCATCCGACACATGATGCGGCTGTTTCGCTTCTTGAGTGCTTTTAAGTAGCCGTTTGGCTGAAGTCGAGGCGTCTGGTTCATCCATTTAATGTGAGTTCATTGCTCGGAACTCGGAGAGCCATCCACTTGGCGCGTGGGTTTGATCTGCCCGGCCTATAAATAGTGGCATGGAGAGAAGGTTTGCCTCTCATTCCCTCACGTCTTTCCAATATGAACTCAGGTTCTCGGGTGCATTTTGTTGACGAAGTGCTCCCGAGGGTGAAGATGAGACGCCATGTTGTCATTGATGCTCTTGAAGGTGACTGTTACATCCAAAAGACGGAGTCGGGGGCTTCTGAGGCAGGCGAAAGGTGCCTGTTGCATCCAAAGATGGGGATGCTCGGGCCTCGTCTCCGTTGTTCCGGAAGAGCCGTAGATCGGAATGGCGGTGCTAGGCTCTCTCTTCCTTCAAAGTGGGTGTCGCCCGCTCTGACTGTGTTGAAAGCTGTCTTTTGCCGTGATTTCGATCACGGTCTTCCTTGGCCTTTGGAGGCTCTTTCGAAGCCTCCCTTGGCCACAGCTTTGCGGTGCTCTTCTCTTCCTTGGTTCCAGCCAGAGGGTTAAATGCTTTGTGAAGCATTTATCAGGCGAGCCTGGTTGGAAGAGCGGCACATAAAGGCTCTGCTCGGCCAGGTGAGCCTGGTTGGAAGAATAACTGGGCTGCTGAAGGGATGCACATAACTGAGCTGGATGCACATAACTGAGCTGCTGAAGAGATGGCGGGATACGCCTGGTTGGAGGCGCATGACATCTGTTACGCCTAACTGGCAGCGCATGGTGACTGGCAGCGCATGATGACTGCTGCGCCTATCTGGAGGCGCATGGTGGCCGCTGGCTGTACACTTAGGATCTTTCCTTTGTAGAGATTCTCCTTTGTACAACCTTTTCTAGACATATAATAGACTTTTATATATAAATAAAAAGTCCTTCTTCAAATGTCTATGGTTATTGACTTTGCTGTGAAGTGTTCTGTGCGAGTCCTGGTGCATGTAGTGTCCGGCGGATGGGCTTTCTGGTTGTGAAATTCCATGCTTCTACACATACGACTAGGAGTACGAGGGTCTCAAGCGGCTGAGAGCGGCTTGACGCATGAATGTTCATGCGGTCAAGTATTGCCATGTGGCCAGAGAACTGTTCTTCTTCTCTGAAATTTTTGAGAAAAAGAACACCATAATCCCATGCTTCCAAGCTCCATGAAACCTTCATCCAGAGTCCAAATCCGAACATCCATAGGTCAAAATGGCGCAGAACGAAATTCTTTACAACATGGAACCATCAAAACTTAGAAATAGCAAGATTAAGTAGATTAAAATCCAAGAATTCTGAAAATAAAATAAACTTAGATCTACAAGATTTTGGCCATGGAAAGTAAAAATGCCAAGTACTAAAGTATGTTAAAATGCTGTAAAGAAGAGAATGGAACAATAAAATTTGAGTTCCTCCATGAAGCAAGCTGCACTTGCCTAGACCTCTCTCTCTCTCTGGTAGGTGAAGAAGTTATGTTGGAGAAGAAGAAGAGTAATGAGGAAAGAGAAAATAGAATGGGTAATAAATACTAATGGTGGTGGTAGGTAGGGGTTCATCTTTGGTTCATGATGAACCAAAGCAAAACCAAGCCAAGCCGAACCAACCCAAGAATAAACCAAGCCATGAAGAAAAGCTAAGCAAGGAATCATGCAATACAAGATAAAATACGTATACGTATTCCAAAAATACGTAATATAAACCACATGCATTACATGATCGGATCATCGTTTTACGGGCCTCATGATCCGACTCAACGGACAATTTTGTGCACGGTCCGCTGTAATCTAACTTTGGACATATGGTTGGATACGTATCAAAACACTAGACTCGTAGATATGTAGTTTGGCGACTTTACTGACCATAGACTCTGGTATACTTTTCGGTGAAAAGCGGATCCAATGACGGATATCGTTTTGACCGAAAATTACCGTTTTGCTCCTATGTCCAGAATTGGACTTATGGACATGCAATCCTAGCTAATTTTACTATTCTAAAAATATTTGTAATGTCTATTTCAGCATCCAGAGAGTTTTGTATGAGTTGACTATTGTGACTCATCTGAGTGGTTATATTATCGATTTTACCAGCTAAGGACCTCAGGCAAGTGCAATTTCTGATTGCTTTTGATTCATAATAGTCTTTCCATTTCATGTTTATACATATACTCTTACTTGTTGACACATTGTTACACAGATTAGTGTCATGGATTTCTACATACTATATTTCGTGATTGTCATATTTTCGTGTTTTTTGACTTGTTCGAGTCCATGAGTACTAGCTGGCGGGGAAGTATCTTAGTAGACGTGTGAACTACCCAAAATTATCATAAAATGTTTGAACTTGACTGATAGCAGCCGCACCTGACACGTGCAGGGTACCATATTTACCCCTCGTCGTTCACATGTCGAAACTGATATTTCAAAACACATAGATAGTTGTCTTTACTTGGCTTTCCTTGTTTTTTTCACCACTTGCCATGTCACCCCATTTACATGTTTTATCCAATTTATACATCATGTTATAGAGTTACCTACTTGTTCTCTAGACATGTCATGATATCAGTTACTTTCTAGTTTTATTTTACATATGTTATTTTTATGTCTTGTGAATTCTATTGTGTTTTCGTATTGCCGTCGGTTTGTGTGCTTATTCTATTCCTGACTGGAAACCAATATTTTTCAGGTTAGCTGTGGCTTCACTTAGCATTGGAAGATACGGGTGTACTTGCAGGCATAAACCTAAAAATTAGATAGAAGTGGTATCATTTTCATGAATTGTAAGAATCTTGTATTTTCTTTAAATATAAATGTTGTAAAGGTTGTAGTCAATTTAGAAATGTGAATGAGCAATAAATATTATTTTTATGTCATTTTGAGCATCATGGCCTTGACATCGTTCTACCGCCGACTCTGCGACGTAGGCTGGCTTGGACACGCACTCGTATCCCAAAAAGCGGGTACGGGTCATGACAGTATTTGCCTCAAATTAGTTACAGTTGACGTGACTTGATCATGTTAGCACAAGATAGTCGTAGAAGTCATAAGTATGCAAGACAACCTCCAACTATGGAACAGACTATGCCATTGGGTCCGGGACAGTCCGATTAGCCAAGGATCGATATAAAGAAGTAAGAATAACAATAATTAGAAACGTACGACTAGTCATGGTCAAGATCAATCCAATCTAGAAAGAGGAAATCAAATTAAGAAAAATATACTTATTTAGAAAAATATTTATAACTAGTTAGAAATTATACATATGATGATATGACAATACTTTTAGATAACTATCAAAAATATACAAAAATCAATTTAAGGCTAAACCCTTAATAATAAAATATATTTATATAGAAAAAATATTTAGAAATTATTTAGAAATTATTTATAGCATTCAAAACTATTATTGGAGCGTAAAAAAATGTGTGTTTTATAGACTGAGTCAAAAGGCAAGGACGGATCAGCTGCTTTACGCCAGGGACACGCCAACCATTATTACGCCAGGGACAGGCAGAGACAAATTATCAAATCATGCATTTAATGCAAAGTAATAATGGGTCTGACATAAAGATCTACTGACGGCATATAACACAGGATTCGAAGGGATTTGTTTTACACAGAAATCTATATTTGTCGTTTAGTATGTGGACTGAGCTACTTTTACGCTCACAAGATGGCTTCTTTTACGCATGAATACTATATGAGCCTTTTTACGCTCAAAGTTGACGTGTGCATAAAGTTTATTTGGGCTACCCTTATGCTCAAGGTTGTTTTATCAACCACTTTATGCGGGAAGTCCATTTTAGGGCTATTTTACGCCTAGTCTACTGCTTTACGCTCAGGGTATATTTGGGTTGTTTTTACGCCCAATCCTTTCTGATTAGTTTAGAACGTGGCTTGCCTACGTGGTTTTCATACCACATATTTCGAAGAACGTGTGTACGTGCATCCTATTCTTATTGAAATCATGGGACACGTGTCAACGTATGTAGATGATGACTTCAGTCATGGGTGGCAGTTATTAGCGTAAAGACAAAACTTTTGCTGAGTTTTACGCACAAAAAGCCAAGTCTATAAATAGACTTATTTTTCTCATATAAAAAGACAAGCAGAGACAGAGGAGAATACATAGAGATCAGAGCCCAGAAACTTTGATTCCCCGAGAGCATTCTTCTTCAACCTTTCTTCCAGAACAGAGTGAAGCAAAGCAGGAAAGCATTCGACCTCGCCATCAGTGCCCAAGTGCGTCGATACCTTTCTGGTGACTTAGTTCTTCCAGTTGTTCATCTTCTAGCAGTGATCTTCATCATCATCATCGTATGGTCCAAGGAACAAAGTGATCGCCTTCAGATTAGACTGCCATAGCAATACTTCCCAGAACAATTTGTACTTCTTGTACTTTTTCTCGTTTTATTTTCAAAAGCCAATTTTCAGGCATTTTGTTAAGTGAAACAAAATAGCGACTCTGCTGGGGAGCGAACCCAGAATCTCTGGTTTCACAGACCAGACTGCCTATGAAGCAATGCTCCGGACTGGAGGTAGCACTCGCTGCTCCAATGTTCAGAAATTGAGGAAGGCGCAAAAAGTTTGGGTTCCTAAATCCAAAGCATCCTCGAATCTCCCTACTGTCTCTGCAGACAAAGGAATCCTTCCTACTCCTGTTGTAGAAACTCCCATCTGTGAAGAGGCAGTCTCTAGTTCGGTGATACGCCATGCACGTAAACACAAGTCTCCCGTTTGTAATGTGGCAGACTCTCCAGTGTTACGCTCTTGGTGTAAAAATTAGATTTTACGCCCTGAGCGTAAAAATCAGGTTTTATGTCCTGGGCGTAAAAACGTGTCTCCCGTTTATGACGTGGCAGACTCCAATATCTTACGTTCTGAACGTAACAATAAGTCTCCCGTCTGTGACGTGGTAGACACACAAAATTTACGTTCTACACGTAAAGAAAAATCTTCCATCTATGACATGGCAGATGCTCATGTTTTGCGCTCTACGCGTAAAGGTAAATCTCATGTCTATGACAGTGTAGATAAAATTCACAATGATGTTTCTGCATCTAGAGTGAATGTACCTACACGCATGAAGCCTAAAAACATAGTTGGTAAAACTTCTGTTTTCAACCAACAACCTTCTTACACTGCTGTACGCAAGGTACCAAACTTATAAATTACACGCAATGAAAATGGAGTCCTTCGTGCTCAAAAATCTCAGGATTTACGTGTGCAACTCCAAGCACGTAAAAATGTACAGTTTGGTTCTGCAAATGCAGCTAGTAATATTCTTTATACACAAGGGACTAAACATTTTTCTACCCCAAATGTAATAAAGAAGACTACTTCATCTACTCCTTCTGATTTACGCGAATTGCTAATGCAAAAGCGTAAAAATAAACAATCTCCCGTGACACTCCCTCAAGAAAATCATCATTATGAGTGTCACCAGATTGTAATAAAATATTGTTGTTCGGTTTCTAAACGATCAGTTTTTGATCGGTTAAATTTTAATGCGCCTCAACAACAGGATGATGAGTTGTCATGTGCATCAGTCAACATGGCATCTCATACCAACAGAGGACGACGTCCTAGACGGAACACATCCCAAACTCCAGGACAACAACAATTCAACAGACTTCTTGATTCCTTTGAAGGAGTATATCAGAATACTCGATCAAGAAGACAAAGACAGTTGCAGACTTCTGATTCAGAAGCTGGGGGTACTCAATCTTTTGAATCTGAAACTGATAGTGTTGATTCATACCTCTATACTAATCCCTCTATATCTTCAAGAGAGGTTGAATCCTACGCTATTAGAGATGAACCAGAGACGTCATCTGCTAATACAGAACAACGTCTCACTACCGTTGAGCAATCACTGAAAGACATGCTTAACATGATACAAAGTATGCACCAGATAATAACGGCTCAACAAACTGCTCAACCGGCAGTGGTAACACCGGTGCAGATAGCAGCACAAACTCAAGATAGTCAAGGGACTGATATACCTTTGAATATTCAGGAGCCTGCTGTTAACCAAAATTCTGCATCTCTAGATCCCATCATTCCAGAAGATGTACCATCTCCGGTGGGGGTTACGGTACATCCAACAACCATTCAATCAAATGTGCTTCCTCAAACCAGCAAAGCTATTCAAGCATTGCGTGAGCTCAAAGCACAATTTGAAGTTTTGAAGCACTAGGATCAGCTCCAGAGGTTAGGGATTAAGCAACCTTTTCCTCCTTATTGGAATGATGTACCCTTTTCACCAAAATTTAAGCCACAATCAATGGTGTTGTTTGATGGAAAGGCTTCACCTAGTCAGTATATCAATTACTTTGATATTATGACTGTACATCTACAGAAAAATGATGCTCTTCTCACTCGAGTGTTCATTGGGTGCTTGACGGGTTCAACTTACGATTGGTATCGTAGTTTACCCAACAATTGTATTTCGTCTTTTGACGAATTTAAGGCAATATTTCTCTCCCGCTTCTATGAAGGAGGTATGGACATGAACATGTCCTCCTTAATAGAAATTAAACAAAAGGAGAAAGAAGATACTCGGACATTCATTGAACGTTTTCGACAGGCGACTCTAAAGATGCCTCCTGGTATGCCAGATTCAGCGTTAATTAATATATGCAAGATGAATCTGTGACCATCCATTACTGTCTTTACGGGTTCCCAATTCACAGATTGGACCTCATTTATTATAGCAGTAGTTTCTGTCGAGACCAATGGTAGGTTGGCTCGTGAACGTGGAATGATCTTTGCCTCAGAGGATAAGGAAAAGAAAGGTAATCCTGGTAATAATTCTGTCAATCGTAATGTGAAAGGAAAGGACACCCTTATGGTTAATCTTTCTAAAAACAAAACGACGCCGAATAATCAGGAGTCTTCTAAGCCAAAAGAAAAATATTCTTTTGACGAGAGTGATATCGCAGGGATATTCCAATGTCTAGTAAAGAGTGGCAAACTCCAGATCTCGGAACCAAAGAGGCCTAATGAGGTGAATCTGACTGACAACCCCAAATATTGTATCTATCACAGATACATCAATCATCCTACCAGGGCTTGTTATGTCCTAAAGAAGAAAATCCAGGAGCTGATTAATGCCAATGACATCTCTTTAACTAACGATAAGCATACGGTCACAACCAATATGGTTTCTCTTCAATTTGGAGATTTTCCTTCTCAACAAATACCAGATAGAATTGTTCCAATTTTGAAGGCGACGATGAAAATTGTGAATATCCCGCCTGCCAGGGCAGAAAATAAAGGATTCTTGCCTTTTACATTAAAGAATGGTGAAATTATGTGGGTACATCCTGACTTAGTACCTGAAATAGAAGATGAAGGTAAAACTTCAAAATCTAAAAAAGGTAATAAAGTCAAAACCTGCAACATAATTTCTCATATTATTCCAGATCTTGATGATTTGGATCATTTATGGGATGGCAGTACTTTGGAAGATAGACTGAGAGGATTTAGAATATGCCCTCCAAGTCTGGCTCCTCCCACAAAGCTCAAGCTTACTTATCAGCAGTGGCTAGCCATGAATAGTATTTTCTTATACAGGGCACAACAAGTCTTCGCTGCTTATGAAAAAGCTCCTGTAGGGATTTTTTTCTCATATCCCGAATCCTTCTCCTCCCGTAGCTACAGAGACTTCTATTCCTCATTCTTCTGTAGTTACAGAGATCTCTTCTTCTTCCTCTGTTGAACTACCTGTTAAAAGTCTGCTGCCCACTCACTTGTACAGTCAGCAATCTATCCTTCTCATGAAGAAGATGGGTTATAACTTTCAAAAGGCAGAAGGTTTGAATTATGATAAAGGAATACGACTTCCTTTACAAATTCAAAGTCAAAAATCAACTGTTGGATTAGGTTCTGAGGTTCCTAACATCTTCTCCCTATCTTCTTCCTGTAGCCGCTTAATCGCAAGCTTGTGTAACTTATAGATGTCACGAGGAATCTTATTTCGTGATTCCATATAATAAGAAAAATAAGCGTCAAATTGTGTTTAGCCTGGCTAGAAATATCCCTGTTGCTCAGACAGATGATCCGAGAGATAAAGATAAAGGAAGAATCCAAATTAACAAATATAGTCAATAATCTCTCAAGATTATCTAGAATATAGGATATGATTTGAAGACTATGCAAGGTCTTAATCAAGGCAAGGGTAGACGATTACCATTAAGTGGTGATCCGTTTTATCAGAAAACTCGTCATGGGTTGGGATATGATCCGTCCCATATGTTTAATGACGATATTCAAGAATAATTCTCCTCTAGCTCTTCACAATCATCAGATTCGGAAGAAATCCAATTCATCGAATCCGATACATCTCACTCCTCGTGTGTTAGAAGAGGTTATTATGATGAATCTGAACAAATATTCTCAGTAAACATGGTTCAAACTGATGGTGAATCTGAACCATTTGAGAATGATCCTTGGGCTCAACATATGGATACTCAATGGGAACTTCATTTTGAACAACGACAACCACCTACAGAGGACGACATTGTCCAGATTGATGTTGGAGATGGAACTACGCCTAAACCAATATTCATCAGTAAAAACCTTTCTGAAAATGAAAAGGAAGAGTTGATAAAACTGATCAAAGAATATATTAATATTTTTGTATGGAGTTATGAGGATATGCCAGGTCTAGATCCTAAAGTTGCTACTCATAAACTTAATATTCTTCCTAATGCCAAGCCCGTAAAACAACAGCAACGACATTTTCGACCAGATATGATGGATGCAATTGAGGCGAAAGTCAAAAAGCTGATCACATGTGGCTTTGTTCGTGAAGAACAACACCCCGATTGGGTTGCCAACATTGTTCCTATTATGAAGAAGAACGAAAAAGTTCAAATTTTCATAGATTTTTGAGATCTTAATGCAGCTTGTCCAAAGGATGAATTTCTACTTCCAATTACCGCCATCATGATAGATAATACATGCAGTTTTGAACATATCTCTTTCATGGATGGATTCTCAGGATATAATCAAATTAAGATGCATCCAGAAGTTGAGAAGCATACTACTTTTCATACACCTTTTGGGGTTTACTGCTATACGGTTATGCCATTTGGTCTTAAAAATGTCGGTGCACGTATCAACGGGCTATGAGCAACATCTTTCAAGAACATCTATGGAAGACAGTTGAATGTTACGTAGACGACATTGCTGTCAAAAGTTGTTCAAAAGATGATCACATTCAAGACTTGAAGACAGTATTTGATTTGATGCGTCAACATCAATTGAAAATGAACCCTACTAAGTCTTTTTTGGGGGTTTCCAGTGGCAAGATTTTAGGATTTGTCATTACTTCTTAGGGTATCCATGTTGATCCTGATAAGGTTAAAGCAATTCTTGAAATGCGTCCTCCTCGTAATCTGAAAGAACTCCGTAGCTTTCAGGATCGCGTTGCTTATATCAGAAGATTTATATCTAATCTCTCTGGGAGATGTCAACCTTTTTCCCATCTATTAAAGAAGGGTGTATCATTTGTTTGGGATGAAGCGTGTTAGAAAGCCTTCAATGATATCAAACAATACCTTACAAATCCACTTGTTCTGGTACCTCCAGTGGTAGGAAGACCATTTTTGCTATATGTTCGAGCTTTGGATCATTCACTTGGTGCTCTTCTTGCACAAAAAGTGATATAGGGCATGAACAAGCAATTTATTATCTAGCCGAATGATGGTTGGAGCTGAACACAGGTATACTCCTGTAGAAAAGGAATGTCTGGCCTTAGTTTTTGCTGTCCAAAAGACAAGACATTATGTGACAGGACAGACTATTCATGTTATCTCTAGAATAAATCCCATTCGGGTATTGATGAGAAAACCAAGCATTCTTAACTATAGGTTAGCTACCTGGGCGATGTTGCTCACTCCTTATGACATGGTTTATGTACCTCAAAAATCAGTGAAGGGTCAAGCATTAGCTGATTTCTTAGCTGCTCACCCTATACCTGAAACATCGAAGTTATATGAGGACATTCCAGATGAAGTCGTGGATTGCAACATGACTTTGAGGGATAACATCTGGCAATTATATTTTGATGGAGCATCACGGGTTGGACCTAAAGGTAATATCGTTTCTGGAGTAGGAATCATCTTAGTTTCTCCTGATAAAATGGTCATATATCATGCCTACTCTCTCAATGAGCCATGCTCTAACAATGTAGCAGAATACAATGCTTTGCTGATTTGGCTCCAAGTAGCAAAGCAATTGGATATTGAGTTCCTAGAAGCTTATGGAGATTCTCAACTAATTGTTAATCAAGTTAGAGGAACTTATGAAGTCAGAAATCTTGATCTCATTCCTTATCATCAAGTGGTAATCGAGTTGATCTTTTTATTCAAAGGATTCTTCATCGAAATCGTACCACATTCTCAGAATGTGGAAGCTGATGCTCTTACTAGCTTAGCTGCAGACTTGGCTGTTCCAATTCGAAGATAAAATACCATTACTTTGTTGGACCGAGACTTATTCTGTGTCAAAAATAATCTGTATATTGAACAAAGTTATACTACAGAGTCAAGTTCCCAGCAGAAGGATTGGAGAAGTCCATTCATTGACTATGCGGTTCATGGGATTTTACCTGAAGATCCAAAAGAAGCTGCATCAATCAAGAGACGATCATTTCGATTTTACTATGATTCGTCTTTACATATATTATATCGTCGTTCATACGATGGACTCATGCTGCGCTATCTTTCAGAAAGTCAAGCTAAACAGACACTCTATGAGGCTCATGATGGTGTCTGTGGTGCTCATCAGCCAGGTCCGAAGTTACAAGACCGTATTCCAAGAATGGGGTATTATTGGTCTTCCATGATAGCAGATGCTGTAGATTACGCCAAAAGATGTAAAGCATGTCAGATTCATGCTGACTTTATTCACTAACCTTCTGAATTTCTACATCCTACAGCAGCTTCTTGGCCCTTCGAAGCTTGGGGTATGGATATCATTGGTCCGATTAATCCTCCTTCTGTCAAAGGACATCGGTTTATATTGGCATTACTTTTTAAGTGGGCAGAAGTAGTTCACCTTACTGAGGTGAAAACATCTAATGTGATTAGCTTCATTAAACACTATGTCATTTATCGTTTCGGGATTCTTCGACGGATAATTCATGACAATGGACCACAATTTGCCAGTCAGGCATTTTATCGGTTCTGTAATAAGAATCAAATTCAAAATCTGGCTTCTACAACTTATAATCCAGCTGCTAATGGTTTAGCCGAAGCTTTCAACAAGACGATCATTAAACTTCTCAAAAAGTTTGTCTCTTCTAATAAACGTGATTGGAATGAGAAACTTGGAGAATATTTATGGGCTTATCGAACAACAGTCCGAACTCCTACTGGTTTTATACCATTCTTACTGGTTTATGGATGTGAGGCTGTCCTCCCATTGGAAATCCAGATTACATCTCTTCGAATAGCCATTGCTAATGAGCTAACTATAGAGAATAATGATCGCTTACGACTCCAAGAACTTGAAGGATTGGACGAAAAGCGTCTTCAAGCACAACAGCATATTGAGCTATATCAAGCCCGTATATCTCGAACTTTTAACCGTAAAGTTAAAGAGAGGGTATTCAAGGTTAGCGAGCTAGCATTAGCTGTTCGAAGACCGATGGTGATGACTCACAAAAGCAAAGGAAAATTCCAAGCAAAATGGGAAGGTCCTTATGTAATTGAGTCCGTGTTTTCTAATGGCGCCTATCGGTTATCAAAGCCCAATGGAGATCTACTCATGATGCCGATTAATGGCAAATTTCTTAAGAAGTACTATGTATAAAAAAAGACAGAATGAAAATAAAAGTTCTTTTATTTTTATTCTGAACAAAGGATTAAGAATGAGGACCACTGCCTTCCTTATTGAATACAAAGTCAGCCAATGCATCAAAGGCATCGTTGCCTGAGTTCATAAAAAATTTGCAGGCAGCCATCCTCTGTACTTCTTCCGCAGGAGTTTTCCCTGGCTCTACTAAGAAGGTGAGGATGTCTTGTGGTGACTTGGGCATAGAAGAACTTTCTCTTATTTTGGTTGGGTCTGACACAATTGGCTCAACGGGACGCATCTCGATGACGTCCTCGACCTTCATGGAGACTTCATTCTTTTGCTGCACATCCTTGGAAGACATTTTCGATAGAGGATTAGAAATAAGAATGAAATGTTACAAAGAGTTCTCACCTATTTATAGGAGAGATCTATTAATGAACTGGTCTTTAAAAATTAAAACAACTTTTCATTCCCGAAAAGACCTGTCCATTCACTACATCTGATTCATCCATTTTGTGGAATTGAATCAACTTTTCGTTTCCCGAAAGATACATTGATTCATTCATTCTTTTATCAATATTGGCATGTATCCTCTATGACATCTGTCTTCTTATTTCCCCAGCTACCAATGTTTGGTTAAGCTGGTAACTTGTCTCTTCAGAGAGAATTTTTATCTTACCAGTTGGTATAAAAAGTTGGATTTATTATTTATCATGTTATCATGACCTCTGAATAAATATTAAATCTGCTTGTATTTCCTATCTATCATGTCTATTTGGCCTCTGAATAGATATTAATCTAGTTTTCTTTGAGTTGTTACGATCTATCATGTCCATATTACCTCTGATAGTATTGTATACTCTGAAACAGAAAACGAGATTTCGTTATCTATCATGTCCATATTATCTCTGGATAGATATAATTTATTTGAGTTTCAAAGACTTATCATGTCCATATTACCTCTGATAAGTATATTTTTTTTTTCATACCTATTGTTTAATTTCAAAATAATCGATAGGATCACAAAACAAATATTTTTTATTTCTTGAATAAGATAAAAGATTACAAAAGCTCCTTCTTTGCCTAAGGCAGAGCAGATATATCTTTCAGCAATTTTTTGAGCTCTGCTAAACGCTTCCCACAAGAGCCCATTATATTTTCAGTAGCTATCTGTCTTCGGGCTTCTGGAGTGCTAATGGGAGAAAATTTAGCAAAAGTAGCTATCAGATTATCTCTAGCTTCCTCGAGGTGCTTGATAGTAGATTCAGCTCCAAAAACTTGTTCCTCCAAGATTGAGCTCTGTGTCAAATATTGGTCACGAGCTGCTATTAATTGCTCCCTCTCAGCTTTCAAACGAGCTATTTCGGCCTCCTCTTCACGAATTTTATCATTTTGCTCCTGAATTTTCGTATTTGAAGTATCGTAGGCTTTTCTATAACTTCCCAGTCGAGGTCTTGCATCCACCAATAAAGTTTTTTCTCTAGCAACTTTGCTGCTGTGTTCTTTGAGAGATTCGTTGAAAGTAGTCTCTCGAGCAGTGTATTCAGCTGATAAAGCTTCGTACTCAGCTTGAATGAGACTCTCTGTAGTTTCACTTGTCAGCCTCAAATATTCTCTAATAGGGCTCAAGTTCTTCTACCACCTTTTCTAAGGCTGTTGCTCTCTTAATATCATTAAACATGGTGACGTTCCTAATGGTGGAAACAATCACACCTTTCAAGATTTCATAACTGAGGCCCCTATTCAGGACCATGTCAATCAAAGCTGCCAGGGTCTTGTAAAAAGCTTCAGTATGAATCTCAACTAGAAGATTCATTTCCGCGTTGGAGCTCGACGTCGCAACAATCTCTACTAAGTCCCTTCTTCTCAGACTAGGAGCAGAGGTGGTTGCTCCGGTAGCAGATTGTGATAAAGATGATATAGTCGTTGCTACCATAGCCAATTGATCTGTGGGAGCTTCAGAGATCATGTCTTCAGCACTTGTCACTCTAACCGTTTTTGGAGTTCCGGTGGCGGTAATAGTTGTGGATGGAACAATGGTAGTTACAGCTGATTCAGGTTCAGGCATAATCTCCTCAGGCACTTCTTCTGGATCAGTAGTAATAGCTGAGGGTGCTATCACGACAGTCCCAGTTTCAGTAGGTGATTTAATTATACCATCATCACCTTCTTTGGCTTCTGGCTGTTCGGGCTCTCGAGGCACTTCAAGTTCTTCACTGAGACCAGTTCCTCCCTCAACAGCGACTTCATGTTCTGCAGTTGGTTTTTCTATAGCTTGTTCTTTTTCTCGATCGTCAATACGAGAAGATAATTCGGGCTGAGCCTCTGCTTCAACCGCTGTTTCAACCTCTGCTTCAAGCTCTTTCTGTACTTCTGGTTGCTCATTTTCTGGTTGGATTACTTCTACTTCATCTAAAGAAGAAGCTTTTTCATCAGATTCCTTATTTTCCTCGTAGATATCTTCTTGAGGAGGAGAAGGAGCCACAGGTTTTGATGTAATGATGATATCAACAAAATGAACAAAATAAGTTAATTTACAAAATCATGATACATAATTCCGTATAGGTTTTTGCTTAGTACCTGGAATATGTGCATTTTGTTCAAGGTATGAATCATAATCACCATCCCAGTCATCATCGTCAAAAGTGAGAGCCGGCTCGTCTGATGGGATCTGGTCTCGATTAGCAATGTGTGCAGTAGTAGTATCTTCCGTAACTTGTGCCTTTCGCGGCAAAGATAAATGGAGGGAGGAGCTAAGGCGTCCAGGAGATAAATGTTTTACAACTTCTGATGCTGCTGCTGGTTGAGGTGTTGAAGACCCTTCTTCCGGATGGACTGAAGGGGAAGCAACAAGTTGGTCCTCTTCGACTGAGTTGTCATCTTCTGGAATAAAGGCTTTGGATTTGGAAGGCCCTTTAGTGGTAGTCTTCTTCTTTTTCTCAGGAGACTTCACTGGAAGAGTAGTAGTTGTAGTCTGCTTTCGTTTGCGGGTTTTTCCAATAACTATTGGTCCCGCGGCTATCTCCCCATCTCCTCTAGGAATGACTGTCAAAAATTCATCTATAGCAGAAGTATTGTCTGGTACGTCTGGAGTTATTCTGATGGGTTCTTCAATATTTCCCTCCTGGGCCCATCGCAGACTTCCTTGCATGCTATAACCATCTTCGAAGGAGCGAATGGATGTATAAAAACGAGCATACGTGTGAAGTATACGTAGCTCAGTTGTACTAGTAGCTGTAGATATGGTGAATCTAGCACAAGTACATGCAGTGCTAAAATATCTCCATGCTCGTGCACCGTCAATCAGCTTTCCATAATGATAGAAGCTGGTGGAAGGATTGCCAACGTGAAGTTGGTCATATCCAAACTGGCGAGCGAACCTACTTGGTAGGTAAGGCTCAAACACGCAGTAATCTTCATTCATGTATATCAGTTGGGAGGGTCCGATGTACGCCCGCCATCGGAAGACAGATCTTGGTAGTAAAGCTGATCTATCTACTCTATCTTCAAATTGCACACCAAGGCAGTCGGCTGGAACTGGTGGCCTTGTGCAAAAAAAGTTCCAGCCGTGAGAGTAATTTAATACTGCTCGTGTGTCTGCCACCGTTGTAGCTCTCCATGTGGATTTGCTAAATTTTTGGAGGAAAATCCTCACTTCATCCTCAGGGCCCGGTGGCAGCATACTACAATTGTGGTATAGTAACCAACCCATCAGGTAGGTGTAGGATAACTCCACCCTTGGAAAATTGTCTCGATGAGGAGCATTGTTAATCAACTCTTCGCCAAAAGACCGTAGACTGACATTTATTCGTCATACCATTGCTGACAGCAGGTTGATTCTGTGTTTGAATACTAAACGTACCGCTGGCCACAATACATTACGGTGAATCCTGTCTACAGTACTGATTCCTGGCACGACCCATCTTCGTAGTCATAAGGATAGAAAGCCTTCCAGCAAGGCCTTCTTTGACATTTTCTGACTACCCTGCCTCAGGTAGCTTAAAGCCTCAGTCCCCGCAAGGATGTCTCCGATTTTGGTAGACAGATATTGGTCGCGAGCTTTCTGAGAAGTCATCAACTCTTGGATTACATCTGCAGAAATTAATGAGCAAGGTCTAATGGTTTGAGTTTTGTCTTCTCGAAACCTGCTCTTCTCAGTCTTGGACACTCTATTTTCATGGTAAAATAGGTAGGTTGTCCATTTGGTTATGTATGCTAAATGTGACCCCGTTTCATACATACTGGTACAAATCAGATAATGGCACATAAGTTCTTCATAGACTTGTACCATTTCGGGGCTCTTCTCTCGAACTTCTGCTAATTCCCGATTGGAAGGAATGTATTCTTCATAAGGCAATTCGCCCATTGGCAGTTTTGAAATGAATTGCATCTCATGCAAAGCAAGGCCCATCTCGCCGTGTGGAGTTGCAAAAGTTCATGTCGAACTCATATACAATTCCAGTAAAGCTAAAAATAAGTTGCTATTCGGTGGAATGACATAACTGGTAGAGGCCACCGCTTCATACAGGCCAATATCGTCCAATTCTGTTTTAAACTGCTTCATGACCCAATTACTGATCTGGATCCAGTTACTATTGTAAGGGGTTAGCCACCCTGTCAGCCTTGGGTTGGTTTGAGGATATAAGACTCCTTCCCTTAGAAATTTATTTATGAACATGGGAATTTGTACCGGCTGGATAAGAAGTGAGTCCTCACTCGGTATAAACCAGGGCAATAGACCAGAAAATGGAATGACACCACCACAGGGAGTGCTAATGTGATAACCCATGTCATTTGCTCTTTCTCTTCTAAAAATGATCCTGCCTGGTCTACCATAGCTATTGGGAGTCAAATTCCATAGCATTTGACGGTGATGGCTAGCATGGAAGAAAGCAGATAAAGGGTAATCCCTCTCTATGTCAGGGAGATACATCATCCTTTCTCCAGATCTAAATACCCAGGCCTCCTTTTTGGGATGAGTTTGAGATTTGAAATCTATGGCATCCCCGAATAAGAAAGCTGGCTTTAAGAATTGTTGATTGTCAGTGACACCAGCACTTCCCCTCCAATCATGGATAATAGCATCCTATCTCCTTGGGCAGATATCAGCTGTGCTCTCTCTGCAGGGTATTCGAGGTTGGATTGAGGAAATTTGACATGAGATAAATCCTCCAGATAGTTCGAGCCCACCATGCCAGCTGATGAGCCAAAAACTTCTTCAAGAGGATGAGCTTGTAAATCCACTGACAAAAAGAAAAAGAGAGATCAAGTTAGTGAGAAATCTAATTTGAAAGTTTATGAGTAAAGACATTGACTTTTACGCTTACTAAAATTAATTAAAAAATTTTAAGTGTGAAAAAGTCTTTGTTTTACAAAGTTTTTCAT